>PHNY01297825.1:1403-11614 GCA_003724115.2 Anethum foeniculum
TCCGACATTTATATCGAAGGAGTATCTTTTTTCGATGCTTGTGTATTTCAAATTGAAATTTACTCGTTAATTCCCTCTGCCATTTTGAATTTGAATAAAAAGGGACTTTCCAACATTTATATCGAAGGCGTATCTTCTTTTGATGCCTGCATATTTCAAAATGAAATTTATCCGTTAATTACCTCTGCCATTTTGAATTTGGGTGCTATTTGTGGATTCGAGCTGTGCTTAGGTTAGCCACTAGACTCCTTCGTCATTTTGGCAGAGCTATAGCATCCAACTTAAATATTTTATCAACTTACGTTTGCGCATGGTGATGTAATTCATTAATGGCTCAGCAATTATGTATATATCGTATTTAAGAAATTTTATTGCAATTAATTCAATCAATTTATGTTAAACAGATATAGGTTATTTTCTTCAGCAATATATTAATGTTAAATATTAAGTGTTGAATTTTTCTGTCGGTGCTAGCTTGATTGGACATTCTTCTCTTTGTCTTTAATCATATATGATGATGTAGGTCATAATTTTTGATGGCATTACTGTATATTATCTTAGTGGCTCGACTGGAGAAGCCGCTCTCGATTCTTGCCACTTCCCTGTTGGAATTTAAATTGGACCTGTCTTGTATCTATATAAATTAATAAATCTTACTTTTTGTTGAAATTTAGAAGTTGGCTCTTTATTGTTTGTCGCAGTTTCCCTATGATTTAGTTTGTGTAAAATATATTTTTATACAAGCAGAATGCATATTTTATGTTGTTTGACTTGGTAATATTGATTTTTTTTAAAGCTCTACTTCTTTTGCTTTGCTTTGCTAGGACTATATTGGATAAACCAATGTGTTTTTTGCATGAGTAGCTTTAGGACTATTTAATGTTGTTATAGACCACAGTATGGATGTTAATTTCGTCTTTCTATTTAACTATAAGTAATATTCTAATATTGTCTATTTTGTTAGTAAAAGCACCATTTATTGATTTTGGAGATCTTGCAAATGTTTCCTGGTGCTCGTGAATGATTGGCATCATGGATTTAAATGCCCCTCCTCTACCAGAGGACGACGATGATACATTTGAACAGCATTTTGAAGGATACAGTGCATCAGAAAAACATACTGAACATGTGAATCACTCAGAACATGTTGAGAGTGCAGTTGATATATTACGAAGGGTACACTACTCTCTCTAACTGTAATATTTTTGGTTGACTGTTCCATTTTTCCATGTGCTTTGTTGTGGTTCCTATTCTTCAAAATGAATACTCCCTCCGTCCCGCCCAATTCTTTACATTGGGGGACGAGGATTCGACACGCATTTTAATACTCCTATAAAGTATTGTTCCGTAAATTATTTTAATTTTTTTTTCTTTCTAAATAAAAATATTATGTTTGAATTTTTATTCACAAAAAGAAAATTTTAAAAATAAATTATGGAACTATACTTTATAATAGCCTTAAAATGCGTGTCGAGTATGAGAAAAAAACTGTAAAGAAATGAGTGAGACGGAGGTAGTACTATATAAGCCAACTGGTGGATAAGGGGTTCCGAAGCCCACAAACTCGTCATGCAGGATACGAAGAGTAAAGATAAGAAATGTAAAGAAGGTGTTTGTTCGAGTCTTAAACATTTTATACAAGAAAGTATAGGAAAAAAAGTTCAAAAATTAACTGAAAATAAAATCCATTTTGGGTAAAAATCTTTCAATCACTACAAGCAGACTATTTTATGAATATAAATTATTTTGCATTTTGTCTCGTACAGGTATAGTTGTGCATCAATTCTTGTATTTTCCCTAATAAATCGCTTGTATTTCCTTGATAAATCGATATGCACCTTTCTGGTTAAGTCACTTATATATGTTTGTACTATTAGGAACGCGAAGAAAGACGTCAGCGCCTAAAAAGAGACCGACCAGATGACAGACCAATGAATGCATCTCAGCCACCTAGGAATGAGCAGATGTATCAAGCAAAACACCATAAACCTTCTGATAGAAACAAGCTTCCTCCAGGTAATTGTGCCTTTTTCAAAGGGTAATTGTTGGTTACCTGTGCTAGCATTTTTTCTCAAAGGGTTTCATTTAAGCAAGTGTTACCACCAAGAACAGAAGGTATGGCATACGGTTTGGTCGTTTCGGGTTTTGAGAAAATCAGACCCAGACCAGAACATATATATTGGATCCGGACCCGGACCCGAACCCGATTGAAACCCGAATGCTTAGATCCAGACCCGACCTGTTCAGTTTCGGTTTGGTTCGGGTTTTAATCGGGTCTCAATTTATTTATATATTTATTTATCAATTACAATAATTCATCTAATTAAATGCCAATAAAAAATTAAAACATGCATAATATAAATTCTAAATAAGCCCAATATCATCCAGAAATATATAATTAAAGCATGAATAGTAACAATATATTCAAAAATATATTATTAAAAGATGAATAGGTAATTATTTGTCAACCACTTTGCAATATTTAAACCTCAAAAATTGACTTGAATGCTTTACAAATGAGCCTCTTAAGTGTATGAACGAGCAACAACCAGAGCAATAATCTTGACGAGACTACGGGAAGCTACATATTCACTTCAAGTTAAATGGGACATAGAGTAATAGTATTAGAATATGATAACTAATACTTGTGAAGTTAAACTAGACTATTAGAATACTATTAATTTAGTATATATTATCTGTACACTATATTATACACAAATATATACATACATACATATTCGGGTTTCGGATCGGGTTCGGTTCAATTTTTGGGTTTCGGGTCGGGTCTGGTTCGGGTAAGACAAAAACCAAACCCTTCCCAAAATTTAATCGGGTCCAAAAATAAATCCCAAACCCAGATCCAAATCCAAAAATTTCTGGTTCGGTTAGACCCATTCGGTTCGGAAAGGGTCGGGTATTCATCGGGTCGAGACAAATTGCCATTTATAAGTGATTATGTTTGCATTTTTTCTATCAACAACTTATACCACGTATGTATGTGTGTGTGTGTGTGTGTTGGTTAGTGGTTCGAGCTCTTGGCTTCCCTAAGGGAGGTCAAGAGTTCGAATCCTGCGGTGTGTGCATATGTTGCAACTATCCAAAAAAAAAAAACCTTATACTACGTATATAATTTTATAAGAAAAGTTGTTTTAAAGGCACATATATAATCTGACCTTTTTTTTATGTCTGATATCTCCCTCATACATATTTCGCAACTATTTTTTCGCGTTTACTGTAGGTTGGTTGGATTGCCCTGCAGCTGGTCACGAGATTGGTTGCATTATTCCATCCAAAGTTCCGCTTGGTGAAGCCTTTAATGACTCCGTTCTGCCTGGAAAAAGATACTCTTCAAGGCAAGTGATCCATCAGCAAAGAGTTTTAGGAAGAAAGGTGAGTTTACTGTGCTCTTCTTTGGTTTCCGTGTTCTGCATATTGGCGCGTGTCCTTCAAATTTCAAGCTTTATTTTCCTGAACAGGGAACAAACGTTATTTAAGTTCTGTGAGATGTTCCTAAATTTGTGCTTTTGGTCTTCCCTGTATTCCTCATTCCTTCATTCCTAGAAATTTGTAATGCATTATGATTTCTTTATTCATGAGCAAAGAATCACAAATATTGCTGAAGATAATGTTCTCTCATAGAAGAGACAGTATATATATTATTAAAATTTAAAAATATCCTAAATTAGCTAAATTTCACAAATAGTGAAATAAATAGTATTGATCTTTGTGAAATCAAAGACTGAGTATATTATTCTGAGAGGTCCATCATACTTGGTCCTCGGTGAACTTGAACTCTATTTCCAAGTCGTTGGTTTGCTCCATTTATTATTATAAGCAACAGATGCATGCAAGTTGCAGTGCCAAGTACTAAATAGTGATTGCATTAGAAAGTTTATTGTTATGCAGCTTAACATATGCCATCTCTACTTGTCGATTTCAGCTTGGTTTAGTAATCGATCTTACAAACACTAGTCGCTACTACTTGGTCAGTGATTGGAAGAAAGAAGGCATCAAGCATGTTAAGGTAATTAAGAATGACTTCCTTCTCACAAGTGTATTATGCGATAGTTGGGATTCTCAACTTTCTTGTCTTTCAGATTTCTTGCAAGGGGCGAGATTCTGTTCCCGACAATGACGCTGTAAATCAATTTGTTTATGAGGTAAAACTCTTGTTTCCACGAGCTTCAGAAACTATATTTGAACATGTAATTGTACGTGTAATAATATTTTTTGAAAACCTATTTAACGACAACTATTCTCAAAATTATTTTAAGAGTGAACTAAGTTCAAAGTAATATTAAAGAGTGTCGCCAATGAACTCTCACACAAAACCACGTTCGCACTCATTCAGTGCCTTGT
The DNA here is from genome assembly GCA_003724115.2 of Anethum foeniculum. Lineage (NCBI taxonomy): Eukaryota > Viridiplantae > Streptophyta > Magnoliopsida > Apiales > Apiaceae > Anethum > Anethum foeniculum. The sequence continues at coordinate 5,763 of PHNY01297825.1, forward strand.
CATAGCTATTCTGTTCTGTAGTTCCCAGATCATGGCATTTAGGTCTTATCATGGCGCATGTGTGCTATCTTATGAAATTGCTCATCATATTTGTATTTGTGCATTTATCAGGTTTCACAATTTGTAGTCCGACAAAAGCAGTCGAAAAAGTATATTCTTGTCCACTGTACGCATGGGCACAACCGCACAGGTTTCATGATAGTTCATTATCTTATGCGTGCTCTACCCATATCAGTCACTCAGGTTAGTAGATTTATTCTTTTGACCTTTTTTGTTGTTTCTCACGGGGAAAAACATATAGGTTTTTAACTGATCAACTTGGATGATGCAGGCTATTAAAATATTTTCTGAAGCGCGTCCACCGGGAATATACAAACCAGACTACATTGATGCTCTGTATACCTTTTATCATGAGAGAAAGCCTGATGCGGTTGTTTGTCCTCCAACTCCAGAGTGGAAAAGAACTACAGAGTTGGATCTGAACGGTGATGCAATGCCAGACGAGGATGATGATGGAGCTCCTGCTTCTCCATTACATGTATGCAAAAGAGTATTTGTAATGACAGTCATGATTATGCGACAATATGAAAATATTTATTGTGCCATGTAGTAAAATGATTGCACGACCCTACACCCAATTGAAAGAACAGAAAGTCTTGTTGTTGTCTATTACTTTCTGCTTTACGACTTCACATTGTTTTACCGTTTCCCTCTTTCTTTTAATATTTCTTATCAGGAGAATCATGAGATAGAGGGACCAATGACAAATGATGATGTTTTGGGAGACAGTATCCCTTCTGACCAGCAAGAAGCAATGAGACAGTTCTGCTATAAATCACTGAAAATGGCTGTTGGGGTAAGAGCTTGATCCCGTCTAATATACCTGGAATCTGATGTGTTAACATCATTGCTTGTAAATCACCTTGCCCCTTCTCCATTTAAAATTGAATGCTTCTACAGTTTTAAAGGTTACTGTAAATTTTTAAGCTATTGCTGCTAGAATGTATTAACTCCTCAATCTTGTTTTGTTAAGTCCATAGCTTTTCTATGCAGACTATTTTTATTTATATTGCCTTGGCACTCTCCTTTACTTCACAAATGATCTATCATATATTATTTCACATTAGTTATCATAATTTTGCTATCCTGTGTTGTTCAGTAACTTTATTCTTTTCGGTATGTCCCGCAGCATAGTTGCACCACAAATGGTTAGTTGGGGGATGTAATAGTATCAATTAATATTCAGTCTGTACGTACTAGCAGTGAGATTATTCACATTTTTTTTGCCATGCACATAACCTTCTGTTGATGGTCATGTCTAAATTTGTTGAAAAGTGATTATCATTTAAGCTATTAAGTTTTTGTTCCAAACTTCCAGAGGTGTGTCTTGAGCTTGTGATCCTCAAATATATCCTTTATAAACTCTATAAAGGCCGCTATGTGTAACTGATGAACAGTATTGACCTTGTTATCAATAAAGGCCCCAAAGAGTCAAACGTACACCGTGTTTCTTTGTATTTCTTTATCGGGACCAAAATTAAAAGGCATCTAGTTGATATACTTGATTATACTGCTTCGAAGATGTTGGCAGCAACATTGTATATGCCCGTCGGGGTTATGGAAGAGCTATAATTTGTTTTTATTCTCAGGGAAGAGGCCACTCACAGTTTCCAGGATCGCATCCAGTTTCACTCAACAGGTCTTAATAGCTTTATCCTTGTCCATCTTCGCCAGTGCTCTCTTTTAAGTTAGAAATATGTAATTCAATTTCATTTAGTAAAGGAAGGGGTCTTTCCCTGCATCACATGAGATAAGTTTTACATCATATTAATCAAGAGCTTTGCATTGCATCCCATCGCATCGCATTTTGAATGTGCAAAGGAGTGCAACATGTTCGTAACAAGTTAATATGTTTGCTAGATTTTCTTAGTAAGATTAATTTTAATATCTTGTTCAGTACTCTTTGAAATGGGCATGTAATTGCATATGTGGATAATAATACACTTAGGATTATCATTATGTGATGTGTGATAGGAGTGAATAAACCATAATTGCTGATGTATAGTTTGAAACTGGTTGGTTCTTGCTGGTGCCTAGTACTGTAAAATATATAGGGAGTGTTTTGTTGCTTTATCTTTATTTTTCCAGTTTTTGTTTATAAAAATTAGACAACTAATCTGTTCATAGATACCTGTATTACAAGAGGCAATTATGTGTGTGTTAGAGGTGAGATTAAGTTATGAAGGTTTAATTATTCTTTTTTTCATTTACTACTCAAGGAGTTGTATTTAGCTTGCACAGATCTCATGTACTGCTCAGACTGGCTGGCTTCTACTATTCATGATGTTTTATTTTATATGGACACGGGAAATATGTGACAACTAGGTCATATCTACCAAAATGCGGCTCTTCCGGTCATCTTAGATCTTTGAAGACATCATGATTATGACATTTAGAGATTTTTTTAGTTTTTTGTCTATTAGATTTTTACCAGTACTATAAATTTTCTACCTGTATTATAAATCCACTATTTTGTATTTTTAGTGACAACTTAGAACTGTTAAAGCAACGCTACTATTACGCTACGTGGAAAGCTGATGGAACAAGATATATGATGCTGATTACCATGGACGGGTGTTACTTAATTGATAGAAATTTCACCTTTCGACGGGTCCAAATGAGGTTTCCTTGCAAGCCTACTAGCGAAGTATGTGGGAATATAGGTTATATAAGATATTTTAGACAGATGTTGTCTGTTAACCGAAGCCTCTTACGAGTCATTTGACCTTAAAAAAATTTACTGGTTTTATGTAGGGTGTAGCAGATAAGACTCACCACTTCACACTACTTGACGGGGAGATGATAATTGATACTTTGCCGGATTCGCATAAGCAGGAAAGAAGATATTTGATATATGATATGATGGCGATCAATCAAGTCTCCATCACAGAGGTAAACTATACAAGGTTTTTTGTATTACTTGGGAGTTGGGATAGGCTCTACTCTGCATGTTGCACCAGGAATTATTCCTTTATTGGCTTTTCTTCTCGATCTGCTATGCACATTTTTTGTGTAAACATATCTTCTTTTTATAGACTTTACCAGGTGTGCATATTTGTTGCTCTCTTCTGTGAACACCTGTTAGTTTTTTTCTGCCAACACAGGTTGGTTATGCACTTAGGTTTTTATTATTTCAACAATTGGAATTCTGAAGACAACTGCTAATCCATATATTATAAATTGCGGCATAACCTGTACCTCAGGTTTGGTATCCACATTTAGGCTTGGATAAAATTTTTAACTTTAATTTGACCCATTTAAATTAATGGACTATTTATTTTTGAGGTTTTGTATCCATATTTAGGTTCGGATAACATCCATATCCATCATTTGACCCATTCTAAAATATAGAAATTAATTACCAACTTCAATTAACGTTGATGCTATTTATAATATTCGTGGGATGGTCATTAATAAAAATTTGAAGTAATTAAATATTGTTAGGCTTATTAATGTAAATTATCACATAAAAGCATCTTTGAAGGGCAATAATTATAATGGTTGGCTAAAATAAATTTAAAGTAGGAAATAGTTAAAAGTTTACGCAAGGGGGGTAATGAGAACTCCATTGGGCTTAGTTATAAAAATGTTTGGGTATAATTTTTGCTAAGAGGAGTATTGGTTTAACAAATATAGCCAATGGAATTTGATTGTCCATAATTTTTGCTCAAGGGATTGGTGCGTTCGAGTGCTATTTTTTTACATATTATCTATAATATGTGCCACAGATTTTATAGCTAAAGGCTCTCTACCATTGTAGATGCTCGAACATGTACAATTAACTATTTAACTTAATACATTTATACCTAAATTAAGATTAACACATAATACACTACTTATTTATATCAGAATTTTTTATTATGAAATACCGTGTTCATAGCATTGTCTACAAGCTAGTGGGAATAAAGGTGTGATTTTTGAGCAAACTTATAAGCTTGGTATTAACGTTTTATAAAAAGCTCTGCAGTGAAGATGCATATATGCTTTCAATAATGTAAAAACCCTTTAATTTTCAAATTATCAAATGTGCTAAATTTATTTATGATTTGTCATCCTCAGGTCTGCCTCTAATTTTTTTTTCATATTATGTACCTCTACTGAACAATGTATATTTAAATATTCATGCAGCGACCCTTTTATGAACGTTGGAAGATGCTTGAGAAAGAAGTTATCGAACCCCGGAACCATGAGCGCCATAATATATATCAGAGTAGAAATCCTTACTACAGATATGACTTAGAACCATTCAGGGTATAATTGAGTTAGAAACTCATGTTCAAGCTTTAGGTTTGTACTCTAGTGGGTATACTCATTGGTGTGCTAATCTCCACAGGTTAGAAGGAAGGACTTTTGGTTGCTTTCGACTGTTACCAAACTTTTGAAGGAATTTATTCCAAGGCTTTCACATGATGCAGATGGCCTTGTTTTTCAGGTAGAAACTCTTCCACTCAATACAATGACAAGTCTTCAATGCTGCTAATAATCTAAAATATGGTCCCACCATCCATGACCTGTGTTTTAAGACAGAAGCATAATAGAAATTCTTTCATGCTGAATAGCATGTATGCAGTACTCTTGAGTTCTGATCTTCCAAACATGTTTTCATGCATCATTTTTCGTTATGTTGAAATGATTTATAGGAGTTGGCATCTGATTGATGAGATTCTATATTTTATTGTGACCAATGATGACTAATCATGCTCTTTTTATGCTAGTGTTGGGATGATCCTTATGTCCCTCGTACTCATGAAGGACTTCTAAAGTGGAAATATGCAACAATGAACTCAGTTGACTTTTTGTTTGAGGTTTTTATCATCTACTTTGCTATATTTCATTATATTTATCTTCAAAATTGGCTGCAAGTCTGATAATCTTGACCTACTGTGTACAGATGGTTGATACTCGCCAGCTGCTATACCTATATGAGCGTGGAAAGAAAAAGCTGATGGAAGGGAACAAGATTGTTTTCAAGGGTTCGTGTATTTCTTCTGTTTATTTAATTTTCTCTACCATTTTTTTCTTAGTAGATCTCGCAGTATCTGCACAGATGGGATCCCCTAATTTTGCCTGAAATAGTTGGTGCACCTGGTAACTAGGTTTATTTTTAGTGATGTGACACTAAGAAAGATTCTGATTTTTGGTATTGTTCTTGGCGACTACGTGCTGTTAGGCCACTGGAAAAGGGAAAAGCGTGGTGGCCATGTTCTTCGGACCAGATCTGTTTCACTTTGGCCCGAATATTTTTTGACCCGACCCATTTGAGATGATTTAAATATTAAATCCTAGTTTATTCATATTTGAGTAATGAATTAAGAGCGATTTCACTATATGTTACTTGGAATTTTCTGTTATGGCCACAGTAAACGTCCATGTCGAACACTTGGACCCAACACTTACTCCGTGTCCGATACACTCATAGACCTTGACCAACTGAAAGACTGCATAAGAGAGAAACTTTTCGATGCAAAAAGAAGAGAAGACATGGTTGCCTCGGTATTGATGAATAGACATGTATTAATAATAGAAATTCAAGAAACACCCTTGTAATTGGAAAAGTCTTTCAGAAATTAAGATCCTCCTTGCGATTTTAATAATTTACTTGCTTGTTGAAAAATTGTGGTGTGCCCATATGGCCCTGTCTATAATAAAGACGGGTCCCCGTGTCGCCATTTTTTTATAAATATTCAGTTAAACAGTTGAATGAGTCCAGCACTTTATATTTGAGCATGAGTACCGTATATTTTACTGAATGGCACAGCTTCGATGACTTCTTTGTTCTCCTTTCTTGCCCC
>PHNY01297826.1:12022-22941 GCA_003724115.2 Anethum foeniculum
GTATTTAGGTAAGATATATTTTTTATTGAAGTTGTTAGTACATGTCAACATTGATTGGTGGAAAATGCATTTATGCTATTGGTCCAAGGATAACGGTGTTCTGCCCTGTATGTACTGAGCGGAGTGGAATGCATTATGCTGAAGAGTGAAGACAAGTCGTCTTACACTTTACTTATAATTGTATTTCCTTTGTATTTCTATGAACTCCAAAAATTAGTGTTCATGTTTATCAGATTGACCCCGTAATCGATTTTCGGTTTAAAACAATTCTCAATACTGTGACACCCTATATTGCAGAAATAAGACAAAGATCCAGTTCCATGGCCAAATAAACTAATGCATTAGAGGTAAAAATAGAAGTACTGGGAGGTGAGGTCTCTTGAACAGAGAAGCAGAGAACAAATCTTCACGCTATCCCAGTAAATGCAAGCTTTGACAGAGGAGCTTAGCATGAAGTTTGGAGAAATTAGAAAGCTGGTGAAACAACATATGCACCTCACTCTGGAATTTAATTTGACCTTGGGAAATCCACTGCACACATCCACACACAATATGGGACTGAACTTGCTAACTCACTCCGGATACAGACAACATATGCACACACAACTCAAGTACTCAACCCTACATTCATCACTAAGTGTTTGATCATACAACTCAGCCCCATATACCTCATTCAATTTTTATTGGAAGCTACCTTCGAATGTTCATTCTAACCAAGGGAACCAACAGATCTACTCAACTCAGACATCCCCGCCACCTTTACCACCTCCCCCACAACTTCTAATGTTAACCCATTTCTATTCCCACTACCACCGACTACTGAGGTAAATCCGACCATCAATATCAGGAACAAATACATTTTCCCATGATATTTTATAATTCCACTTGTCAACTCCAAACCAGCCTTATCCAGATTGGCCCACGAAATGCAACTATAGTCTTCATCCTTTAGCGGTTAGCTAGCCTTAGGCCTCCAACGCCAAATTTTAACTTCCTCAGAACACCACTAAATTATTATCCATCACGATGTAAATATCCAAAAATGGGCTTCCCAATCTTTATAGCAAGGAAGTCTTTCCAATTGACTCTAATTGGTTTTGGTCGGATTCTATGTCAAAACTGTAACAAGTTTGTACACTGAGGAAGTAAAGAAGACTCCTTTTAACAATCCAGAGATTCATCACATGAGGAATGGGTACGACGACAGAAATTTGGACGGAAAATGGGAAAAAAAAAATCAGTGAGGACTATGGTTACCATCCAATAATCATGAAGATAATCGAATTTATAAAGGATTTCTTAATTTTGTTTTTCAGAAGAAAAGCTAAAAGAACTATGAGGAGAAGAGAATGAAGGGGAAGGAGTGAGGTTATTAGGATTAGCCATGTCATTAGGAGTCCTTACTTCTCAAGATTCTCCTTGGGTTGGTATTTTACTATCATACTGAGCGACACAACTGACTGAAGTTTCTTGTGACAATCTGAGCATTACCCACCGCCACAACTCATAACAGCATATAGTGCCACAACTCATAGTTATAACAAGAATTTCTGTCAGGTTCTAGTTTTAAGATTTTTAATGTGGAGAATCCCTTTTCAGAGGTTGCCTCTGATCATAGAAAGAACATGCTAACTACTTGTACATAACACATTCATAAGGTAGAGATGTAGCATACAAGTGATGCAATATAATTTAACTGTACATAATACATATACGAAATTCAATATTTTGCATTTAAAATTTTAACCATTTACCTGTATGCATACAAGTAGATTAATGTGTGTGTGGGTGTGTGTGTGTGTGTGTGTCTAAATCGCTCAAAACTTTGGGTTCAAATTGGATACCTCTCAACAAGTCCTTCATCCCTGATGACCTCCAATGATGCAATGGCAACAGCACTTGCCAAAGGATTTCCTCCAAACGTGCTGAAAGTATTCTTTAATCAACATATTACTATTCTGTGCAAGAACTATAATAAAACAGAGCTTTCATGTCCGTAATATCTTTCTAGCAGCAGTAGTCATATTCTCTAATAAAAGTTTTTACTAATCCGGTATATCATAATTGCAAACCAACAAATCATGACCTACATAGACAACGCAGTTTGTACTTTTATCAGGTAAAATTTTGAAAAAGTATTCTATCCGAATATATATTTTAGGATCCTAGCTCTTCGGTGGAAGTAAAACTGAAGCAAACAGACATTATGTAATTATGTGTTGTCACCCAAATCTAAGTCTAAAGCCCGTTGAATTTCCTTAGCCTGTCTATAATCACTATAGTTGTCCGGTGTATTCTACATATTGTCCTCTTTGTTCTCTCTATAGTTTGTTCATAAAACCTATACGAAATCCTGGACAAATCAAAGAAAGAAATCCTAGATCTCAAGGAGAGGATACAAGTTTTCATAGCTTATCTCAAAACTCATTTCGCACAACTAAATTGCACTGCACCTAAAGGTTTTATTACACTTTACAAGCCTCGAAATCACACATTAAATAATATTAACACATAACTGTTTCGAAAGAATTAAATGATAAATGAAGAAAAAGTCACAAGTCTGAGGTTGGGTGATGGCAAACCTTCCATGCTCTCCTGGCTGTATGCAGAGCATAACATTTTTGTCTGCTAGAACTGCACTTACGGGTATCACTCCTCCACCTAATGCTTTTCCAAGTATCTGAACCAAACACGTTATGTCAAACACAAACACGCGCACACGCATGTGCACATAACTTGCTGCTCTAAGTTGAGCTACGTATATACAGGTCAGCCTTTCAGTGTCCGACTGACTGTCTCTGCCTATGTGAGTGTGTGAGAGTGTGTGTGTGTGTGTGAATTTTATATAGAACAAATTGGAGTTAGTGTGGATTAGCGTGGCAGCAGCTTCCTGAGCAAAAATTTGGTAGAAACTAAAGATCTGCAATCGAGTTTGCGGTTGCAGTATGCTTTGACATCAGTGGAAGAACAAAACTTGTCAATTACATCAGAAATTAAGATGCATGTAAGAAGAGATGAATGGTCTTACCACAACGTCAGGCCGAACTTCTTCCCAGTCACAAGCCAGCATTCTTCCTGACCGTGCTATACCACTTTGTATCTCATCTGCAATCATTAGTATATTATACTTTGAGCACAGATCTCTGACAGACTTCAGGTACCCATCAGGAGGAATTATAACCTGCCAATAAAAGATATCGTAGATTATACAGTTTTCTCAGTTGGTCCTTAATCATACGTGAAAAATATGATCAGGGAACAGTTGCATAATAATACCCCAGCCTCTCCTTGAATAGGTTCAAATAGAAATCCTGCAATCTGATCTCCTTTTTCTGGACACATAAAATAACAACAATAAGACATAATAGCAGATTGTAAAAAAATAATATATTATACTTGGTGCTCATTAGATATAATATATCATGGTCCTGATGGCCAACGTAAGTGATTAATCCGGAGTACGCATAATCTAGTAATAAGCATCGTTTCATTATTCAGGTTAGTGGGAGAGCAGCTAACAGGAGGAAACTTTACAATAATTTGACATCACTCAGATGGACTCTGGTTTACTAACCTTTAAATACTTTCTCAAGTGCAGCTATATCTCCAAAGTCAACTTTAAGATGCCCAGGTAACAGAGGCCAAAACTCACGGGTTGCTTCGTTGTCACAGCTCATTGATACAGCCGCCAATGTCCGTCCATGGAAGCATCCACAACATGACACAATGATGGCCTGAATAGATCACTGAAACATTATTACATGATTTTAAGTAGCCGGCTAGCAGTTGCAGAAAATATGATGAAATAAATTCAAGGGAAAAAGGAACCCAAAATTGGAGGCCGACTAAAAAACTTCACAGAATCTATCAAAGCCATATACATTACATTACATGCATAAGATTTCCAGCATAGATAGTGCCTTACTCTTAAACTAGTAACCTGGAGCGAAAGATAGGAGCCTGACATGGTTTGAACCATGCCTATTAAACATAGCATAGAACTAAAAAAACCTCTACCAAACATAAAAGGAAGCTACACTAAATTTATGAGCTATAACTTCAACTTTTCATTTCCCTGTGAAGGTAACTAAAAGAGATATATAGTTGTCTACTAGTTCAAAGTGCACACTCGAGTTTAGAAACACGTGATGTTAACCACCCTTCAACCATTAGAAAGTTTGAATAAGACAAGGATAAGATATATCTACTGCTCTCTGTAAATTCTTCATATACCGCCAAGTAGATACGCCAAAGAAAGAAACATGATTAAACAACACAAAAATGGTAACTTATAGATACCTCATCTTTAGGTATCTTTTTCTTCTGATAACCCCATTTTCTTGCTAATTTTAATGCAGTTTCTACACCTTCAGCACCAGTGTTCATCGGTAGCACCATGTCATATCCAAACATGGTGGTTAGGGTTTCCGCCAATACTGGAAATTGATCATTATAAAAGGCTCTAGAGCTGAGAGTGAGCTTTTCTGCTTGTTCTACTAGTGCTTTCATTATTTTAGGATGACAATGTCCCTGCAACAAATATCGAATTAGTAAATAGAAACAACAAAAACTTCATTAACGGATCCTCATTTAAACATGATATCTTTACGAAAACTGATAGCTGATGAGTTTTATCAAGAAAAAAGTTTAAACTTTGCAACATCATACCCACCTGATTAACTGCCGAGTAAGCAGAGAGAAAATCAAGATACTTATTTCCTTCAGGGTCCCAAATAGATGATCCCTTTGCTTGAGAAAATACAACAGGAATAGGGTGGTAGCTGCATTTAAGAGAATAACAGAAACCTAATAACGGTATTCAGAAAGCAAAGTGCAACATAATGGCATATTAAAATTTTGTTACAGTAAGAAGGATTGTATGTTCTCGAACATTTCTATTCGTAAAGTTTTTTCCAGCATAAATGCACATTCACATATGCATGTGTGTGCCTACAGCTTTCAGATTCTTATCCAATTTTCGTCATTGGATTACAAATGTAGAAACAGTACTTATCAGCAACGAAGACATATAAAAACCTTACCATTTTTTGACTGGTACTCTATTGAAACCATTAAATTACAATAATTGCTTGGCCAATTAAAACTCCCCTGTCCTAAAGCATTTGATGCAGATTCTTTTCTGACTACTTAGATCATATTTAAACTTAACTATAATTGACACTGTGTATTTATTTAAATGATCCAATATTAGTTATCCCACTTCACCGGACCTTCTACCGATTGTAGGTCACGTGCCTCTAGCTTAATCAGCCAAAAAACATACAGATTTTGCACCATAATTCAGCAAAAAAAAACACTTTGGGAGCATATTAACAGCAAAATAGAGCACACTTAACATAAAATCCAAATAAGTTGAACCCAAAAGTTATACAATTTCTTCAGCATAAAGGAAAAAATCTTTAAAAAAAACTAGAAAAAAACTGAACAAAATTACACAAAATAAAGCCAAAGAACACAAATTATTACAAAAGACCATGTAATTGGTTTAGAATCACAAGTATGCAGGTCAAATATCAAGAATTCAATAACCATGAATAAAATAATGATTCTTATATATAAATATAATTGAATTTCCTATCATGTGACAATAAGCGTTAACTTGTTTTGAATTTTGATTGGTTCATTCGGACCTCAGCATGATGAACCAATTTTATAAATTTCCTCGAGAAAAACCGAAATATAATAAGATGATTCTTAAGTACAAACAAGTATAGAGAATCGAGAAACATACTTATGGGCACTGCGTTGAGATTCTAAATTGATAAGATGTTGAGAAGAAGAAGAAGATGATGATAAGCCTTCTGGGCTGGCAGATAAATTACGTGTATACATCCCCTTGCTCCTGTAAACAACTCCTCTGTTCAACAAATACTGTAACATTGCTTTCTTGCCCGCCATCTTTTTTCACTTTTCTTGATCTTCTCCAAGATGATGATGATGATGCTAATATGTATATGTGTGTATAGATTAATCTTAAACTAAATTCTGACACAAACTAAACTAATGTTTACTCAACTGGGTTTGTATGAAAATGTTGCTCTGTGTATATGAATTAATTTGTAATCTGTGGGATAATACCAAAACATATGCGCCACGTACTATATATACTATTTAATAAACTCCAACATCACTAAATATGTGAAGTGGTCGTTATTTTTTTAAATTATCTTGTGGCAATAATACTAACAGTGAGTGCCTAGTATATTTTCGGAAAAGGTAAATACAATCATTTGGTACTAATAAAGTTTATTAGGGTTGTTTTAGCGTGATTACAAGTTAATACTAAATTTTATAAAAAAATCCCGTATAATTTCTGTGTATGTAAAAGATTCATTATTATTCAAAATAAATTAAATTTATATAATTTAATATTTAATATATGTCACCGGGTAAATATACATTAAAAAGATCGAATAAATTGCCAAAGTAATTCCTTCTGTTAAACGATGTTAAACGATACTGCTCTCGGAAAAATTTACGAACTTGATTTAATTTATATTTTTTAAAAAAATTGAAAGAAAAAACAATTATGTAAATGGTTAATTTACGTCAATTAATTTTTGCTGAACTTGTGGTAGTCATTCAATTAGTTTGGTTGTATTTTAAAACTTGTTATGTACACGCATCAAATAATGCTTTTCACTGTCACCGTCCATTATCCTTTATCCCATAACATTTAGTTTTCCAATGCTAAAGCTCACATTTTTCAATCTTCTTCATTATTCCATGTTGAGACTTCGCATAACAGTCCAGTTTAGTTTTTCCCCAGTAAAATTAACTATATTCTTATTGAAAATTTTTAATAATTTTAGAAAAGCGATAAGTATATTTTAAAAAAATTATGAATATTCTTAATAATAAGAATCTTAACTTTATTCAATTACATAACATTGACAGCTATTTTGAAATGAAAGGTTATATTTATTTGTTTAAATTTCAGGCGGAAACTTATACTTAAATAATAATATAAAAAAAAAATACGAGATCTTATTTTTTTAAACTGTTAAAAAATGGTGTTACTATTTTTATTAATATTCAGATATGCTCTTGCATCAAATATACGAGATCCTGGGTTCAATGCATCACAATTTAAGATGTTAAAATAAAATGGCCTCGATATTAAAATTATACTTGTTAAATCCTAGAACGAAACACATCCAAAAAATATGAAATAAATTTTAGTAACCTTACAACAATTTGTTTTTATGGACTACATTCAATCTTTTATAGTCCGAAAAATACAGATAGTATTACAATAGTTATTGGCATCAATTACCGGTCCCCAACTCCAACCCTGATACCCCAAAACAAGAATACAAGAATACAGATGAACAATTATTAACATATATCACAAGAAATTCATAGCGCCCTTCTAGCACAACTGTCTTGAAACAAGACTTCTATTGCTTTGTAATCACAATAACCAACCTGATAGCAACCAGGTAAACCAAACAAACTTCCCTAAAGAAATGCTCACCTACAAAAGTGACAATACTACATATTGATTTTCTAATAGGAACCATCATACTGGTGACAACCTCGATGTTTACAAGAGTAAAAACCTTTCAAGACTTGATAAAAGATGAGAGTAAGGAACTGATGGCAGCTTAGAGAGAGAGTACAAACAGATCATCCAGATTCATTCCTGCCCTCTAATCTATATCACAACAGAAAGCTTAATTTCACTTGCCACAATGATAGTAGAAACCTCTAAGGTTACATCAGTATCCTCCTTGATACCAAATTATATCCAGTTTAACAACTATTCCTTCATAATCTGTCGCTTGACCTAGAATGTTTAATTATGTATATGAGGTTACCGGGCCTTGGAGGGTAGAATTACATTCTAACAAAAAATCTATAGAATTCTCTGGAAAGCTTAATTACTAGAAATATTAATTCAAACTGACAGCGAATAAGTCAGGCTGATCGTGCGGTATATAACTGTTTACTGAGAAAAGCTAAACCCAAAAAAGGTCGAATTACAAAATGTGACGCATTACGTAGTGACCACAAGTCAGATAAAAAGAGTAATTACTTCGAGAAAATTGAGCCCGCGTATATCACCGACAGAAGTTCGAGAATACAAAGATAAGAATGTTTATTTATAAAATCTTTGAACTCATCCATTGCCATCATTCTGTCCTGAATAAAATCGGTACAGCATCCCAAAACTGAACCTGAGAGCTGTTTGATGTTCTAATGAAGGGAAGAGAATCATATAAGAAAACAGCAACTGCCTTAACATTTTAAACAACTCTTCAGTTCTCTTTTGATCATCCCCATTTCCAAAAAGGAGGAACATATGCAGAAGTTGATCAATCAGATAATTACATTAGATGATGGGCAAGCTTGAATGGTGCATGTGCAGATTTGACATATTCAAACATATACTTTTGCAAAGAGTTGGACCGTATCACCGTAAAAAGTAAAGAATATCACACAAAATAGCAACGCAATGAGTATTATGTCTTTGAATTCCAGGCTATAGTAGGAAGGAAACATCAGGTAGGTAGATATCAACAGCACAACCTATTTATCAAGCTGTCTTATATCTGGGATGAAATAGAGAAAGCTTATGAATAGCAGGTCTTTGTATATAGATAATTTACTTTATGAATGAGAAGTCTTATGTGTAATATGTCAAAATGATGATTCCCGCATGACTCCAGAAATCCAGGGCCAAATAGGACGAAAGATATAATCGGTTGAAGCAAGGAGCTATTCCGGATACTGACATACAGAATAAATGTGATTCGATCAAGATATTGTTTTTATTATATGTATATAAATACATTGAAAATCAGTAGTAGAGACGTACTTGACACCTAGAGTTGGGAAGTGTTTTTAAATAATGAGACCTACACAAATTTAGATATGGAACAACCACAACAGAGGAAAAAGGGTGGTGGACCCCCATGATGGATGCCTGAAGCTGCACTGCCTTCTAAAAAACAATAACCATCGCAGGAGTATGAGAAGCTTCTTAATATAGCAACTGACAAGTTTCACGTGCTTTAATTGTGCTGAACTGAACTTTTGGATTTGGAAAAAATATAAAAGGCCATAGTAAGACCACTCTAATGGGTTCTGCTAAAAAATGTGTGTTAAACTGAAAATTATGAAACCACGAATTTCGTACGGAAGGTAACAAGGAAAACCAGAGTACCAGGCAGGCAACTAAACCAATTAGAATATTAAGCAAATCGAATTCAGATTTCAAATAGTTCTCTTGTAGGAAAAAAAAGCTGAACCTTTCAAATGCTCGAGTCAGCTGAAAACTTTTTAACCAGCAGAACAGGATATCAAATGCTTTATATTGATGCCGAACATTAATACCAGAAGATGATGCTTCTTACTCATGGAACTACTCTTTAACAATGAAACAAGTCAAGAGAATATAAACCAAAGAGCAGCAACTAAAATCCTAAAACCATGTATTACCCTGGGGAGGAAATTGGGAGGAAAGAATAAGAAAGCAACCAATACATCTATTTATACGAGTTCAAAGTTAACGGTACTAAAAGTATATGGCACGAAAATCAATTTCATAGAGCATAACAGTGTCAGAGTTTAGAAGAAAGAACTGATTGTTAGAATTTGAAAAGATCCTATAAAATTCTAAGATAACGGCGGATAGACGAGATCCTACAACACCACAGATAGAACCTAGATCCGCTTTATAAAACTTCCTGCATATGCTTCATAAGATTTGCTAGGGAAGATACAGAATTCCAGAAGAAGAAACCTAGGAAATGAAACATTCTCCATGGCTAAAGCCTAAAGGAACTATGGAGAAAACATGATTTGGAAAAGGCTGCAACGCTTATGCTAAAAATCACCTCCAATTCAGAAGATTCCTTGAAAACTTAAGTGGACATTATAAATGCCTGAATCAAGTTTTCAGCAGCACGCTTCTGTTCAGGTGTCCCGGAGATAAGAGCCACACGATCACCTCGTGAAGATTTTGAATGGGAGATTTCCACATCAGCTCCAGAAATCTGGATTGGAAACAAGTTTAATTAGAAAATAATATAAGCAAATACGTACTCCAACAAAACCATGACTCCATGCAAACGATAAAATGCCAGCCTGTCTGTATCTGTTTACTACATGCTAGCAAAATATCTGCCTACTTCAAAATGAGATCCATAATGCTCCTCAAGTTTAATAGAAAAATGTTTTATTAGATGTGTGGTGTGTAGAACCGATGAGATTACAAACAAACACTGGTTACAGAAAAGGCACTCTAAGTATATGCTTCCAAGTTCTAAGAAATGATTCAAATCTTTCATCCGAGTAATTTCCCACAAGATAAATTTCACATAAAAAAGTGCACCTAGAAAAAAATTGGACGCAAGCAAAGAGACCAATGAAGGGAATAAAAAAATATCATATCCAGAGTAAGAAAAACACACCTTCCGAATGTTATCAATATTTGCACCTCCTTTGCCCATCACTTTGCCAACTGCATGAGCAGGAACAACCATCTCAATATCTGTTGGAGGAGGCAATCTGCTTGCAAAAAACCAAAAAAGAAAAATTATATATATATATATATATATAATCAATATTATGTCGTACCTGATACAGGAAAGAAGTACACAAACTATTTTGACTTAAAAATCAAGGACAAAGGAATACTGACCCGCCATACAGCTTTGATGAATATGGAGACGACAAAGATCCATAGCCACTGTCACCCATCTTTTAGAAGGAAAAAGAAAAAAAAAATTGTTACAGATGTAAGCTAAACTGTTAAAATTTGATCTGCACGTTTAATCCAGCAAAAGATAAACTGCTAAAACGCACTTTACACCTTAATGTTCGACAAACATACTTCAGATCCATTAGGTTTTCTTGCTTGTGTAATTTGAAAATGACCCCCCCCCCCCCCC
>PHNY01297827.1:10345-21000 GCA_003724115.2 Anethum foeniculum
GATGAACTCTGTCGTGAAGTCCTTAAAGCTATGTCGAGAAGTGTTGAGTCCGCAAAGTCAAAATGCCTATATCGTGAAGTCAGTTTATGCTATGTCACATACTCCTCTCAGTCATACCGTGAAGTCTTCAACAAAGCCATACCGCAAAGTCTTCAACATAGTATACAACAAAGTCTCATTTGCATTATGTCGTGAAGTCTTCATACAACAAAGTCTCAAATAGCTATGTCAACATGTCTAGAGAAGAGGATTACTGGAGTTCACGATATCAACACTTAGTCGTTTAACAACAAGACAGCACAACTTGGAGAGAAAGAAACGGAAAAGAAAAGGCTAGTGGTGGTCCTCATCTGCATAGTGTACCATCTGCAGTCTGTTACAGCCGTCACTGCAGAAAGAGGGCAATTGTGTAAAATGATTGTGTGCACTAGTTTTGTATAGGTCTTATATATCATGCACATCAAGTCATTAGCCATAAGAGTGTTAGAAAAAAGAATATTCATCTCTTCTTTCTCCGTAAGAAAACAAGGAACATTCAGTTCTTGTTTTTGTAGCCAGAATTTTCATTCTGAAAGCTGTAGTACTCGATTTACTTTATACAAAGTAGATTGAAATATTAGTGTGTTCTTGTTTTGACTATTCCGCATTTAAACACAAACACATCACAACAAACAGTTTTAAAAAGAAATCAAAAATCTTGAAACTATCCATTCACCCCCCTCCGCATAGTTTCCTTATGATAACTCATATCTAGCAGAGTTTCTCAAAAATAGTTTCTGAAAATATTTCTTGAGAAAAATATTTTTTTTAAATATATCATATTTTATGTTAGAGAGCTGTGGTGACTTGAATTAAATTTATATTTCATTTGAAGTTTATTCCCTCTATCCCTCTCATTTTTTTTACATTTTTACATTCTGGAGAGAGTGTCTGACATGTATTTTAAGGTGCATATATGGTATAGATTCGTAACTTATTTTAAAGTTTTTATTTTTTTAATAAAATTTTAAATATTCAATTTTTATTTAAGAATATAAAATCATAAAAATAAGTTATAGAACTATACTTTATATGTACATTAGAATGCGTGCCGTACACGTTCTCCGAAATCTAAAAAAATGAGAGGGATGAAAATATTAATATTTCAAATATTAATATGTAAGTTTGTTGTTAAGTACCTTGAATTTGAACAAATTTTAAATCTAAATTTTTATCACATTGATCAAATTAAAATTCGTGTTTTCAAAAGGCATTATAATTTACATTTCGTAGCTACAGAAAAAGTACAGTACTGCTGCAGCGGAAGGTTCAGCGACAACTCACAAACAGAATATTGCATGTTTAATACTTTGTATGAAGACTGGGGTCAGAACAATTTTGATGCTTAACTCCATCCATAAGTCAATTAGGTTCTTTGTTAAATACTTAGGGCTTGTTTGGGAAATCTTATTTGTCAGAAATAAGTTACTTATTTCTGAAAAAAGTACATCAAACTGTACCTTTTTCTGAAATAAGTTACTTATTTCTGACAAGTTTTTGCATATAAGGGATACTAAATCCTACTTAAATATTTAATTCCAAAAATTAACATGTAAATATGAAAAAAAAATCGAAATAAGTCGATAAGTTGATAAGTGGTCTGTTTGCCAAACAGGCCCTTAAACTATAGTAGTAACTTGCACTATATTCACGTCATTAGCAAACTGCTTCCTCACTATTGTAATTGATCTTAATTCTTAAGTCTTAAACTCTACCTACCCAAACAACTACTAATGACGAGCTAAATCAACAATCTTTTATAACAATTGACCTTAAATACATTATTCATTACCAACTAAACCATCAATAATTAAATTATCTAAGAACTTTCTGGATCAATCAATCAAACTTTCCTTTAAATATTACGTGTTTAAAAACAAAATTTTATTATTTAAAAATATGAATATCTACCCGTGAATTGTATTTTTTATATTTGTACACATGACACTCATGATTTTTCTTAATAATTACAAACATAATTTGAATCCAGTACTATATATCTATATTCGTACCATATTAATTTTTATTCAAATATAGCTAACTAGTATATTTAACTTTAATTTAAGAATTATATTTTTATATTTTTTATAATTTCAAAATATTTAAGGCTCCTAATTTGGACAAACAATCATGTGTACGCAGTTAAATCTTGATAAATGAACCTTTTCAAATAAAAATTATATAAACAAATACTTTTTGTTATTTATTATTGATATAATTTTTTTTAAAATTTATTATCAAAATAAAAATAAAAAAAACCCATCTTTTGGAACAGAAAATAACAGAAAACACAAAATATATGTCATAGTAACGTAATTTTCTCCTCAAATTTCTAACAAAAACAAGGATACTACTCAATTAACAAACAGAAAAGATATGGACAATTATGTCATTTTCAACAAATCCCTTTATAATCCGTCACTTTATACCTGACCCATATATAAAATAAAATCCCAGTCCAATCCCCCATCCGTCGGTGGCCCTACAATGGCATTTCCCGTAATTATAGGCCATCCCCAGACCCATTTTAGTCAACCAATATTAATTGCCCCCCTTCCCTACTGTATAGTCAGTCCTCTTATTATGTATCCATGACTTTACACTCATTTCTAAATCTAATAAAAGCTTCCTTTTACAGCCGACACACACACATTATATACAATGCTGTGTGTACAGTGATGATTAGAGTTTATACGTACAT
This sequence comes from Anethum foeniculum, assembly GCA_003724115.2. Lineage (NCBI taxonomy): Eukaryota > Viridiplantae > Streptophyta > Magnoliopsida > Apiales > Apiaceae > Anethum > Anethum foeniculum. Next base: position 13,086 of record PHNY01297827.1, read on the forward strand.
TCACTCTTTCAGTTGTATACATAAAATGGTGTTACCTACTGCCTATATATACTCTTCTTAGCTTGCACTTTAATGGTGATCTTGCTTCTTTATTAGGCCAAGCTATTGTTTTTTTTTGTCTATTTATTTTTTATTATTAGCGTGTCTTTGAGAGAGACAGAGAGACAGAGAGATGGAGAGGAACAACTGGAGAGTTTTCTTCAAGGTTTTGGTTGTTGTGGAGCTGATAATCTTGGATTGTGGACTGGTACAAGGGACTACTGATCCATCTGATGGTAATTTAAATTTTTATATAAATGTGTGTGTGTTTTTGTTGGGTTTAATGTATTAGTTAATGTATTCGATTGGTTTTTTTTTTGGGGGGTTATGGAGTTATTTGTGTATGATTCTTGAAATGGGTTGTTAAAAAGATTGAGAATTTTGTTGAATGTTTGATAATCTTTATTAGGGCTATGATTTTTTTTTTTTATGTATGGAACTGATAGTGAGTAAAGGTGGGAACTTTTTTCTGGTAAAGTAATTATGTAAGCGTGGAAGATTTTCTGAACTCCACTTTTTAGTATTGCTGACAATTCTCCCAAATGGAGATTTGGGGGACGTAAAAGAAATGAAGAGTATCTTTACGGCTGTAATGTTATGTTGATGTGCTGATGAGCATCTTTGTTTAGAATGTTGGGTGTCTATATAATGGGGAAGTTAGTACTTTATGTTGCTTGCTTATGCTTTTTCAATTGTTTTGTTTGATATCTAATATGAATTGAGGATCGTATACCATTAGTTATATGTGCTAGTTATAGTAATCCACCGATATAAACTCTTTATGCCTATGCTTTCTCACCACGTACAACAAATGCAAGACTTAAGACATCCGGGAGCTAGTCTTTGCTTCTTACAATCACCTATTCAAGGGTTTATCAGTGCAAGGAAAGAAAATAGTTCATTACTCCTTTTGTTGATCAAATTTTGAACACGTGAGTGAAGAAAGAAATTCCACATAGACATTGTAGCTTTGTTTGTAATTTTACTTCTGTATTTCCTATTTCGTTCATAATGTCAACTTTTCATCGGTTATTAAGTATATAATAGTAATCCAAAGATATTAGCCCCTTGTCCTACATAACTATTCTGGCAGTGTACAACAAATGCAAGACTAAAAATAAGCATAGCTAGTCTAGCTCTGATACTCGATGCAATATGAGTTACTACTTTTGCTGATTAAGTTTTGAACATGTGAGTGAAGGAATAGAATCTGCTACAAAAATTGTAGCTTTGATTAAATTTGTGCTTTAATGTGGAAAAATATGGGACTGAGTGATGTAATGTTTTCAGCTTACGTGGTCGTGCTTTGACGTCTTTGTCATTGTGGGAGTTATGATGTCCAGACCTCGTATAAGTGTGATAATACAATATCACATTTTACAATTAGAGTTCATGTCCCAATCAATGTTAACCTCTTTTTGTGGGTGGGTTAACATCACAAAATTTATTTCTCCTCAGTCTGCAACAACCCGTTCAAGTGAGCTGATCTAAGTTTTCAAAGTTGGTTTTCATTCCACACGTGACAGGCTGACTGTGGTTGAATTACGATTCCTTATGCAGAGTAAACTTAAAGGAACCAACTTGGGTTATCTACCCCTTAAAATTCATCCATGAAGTCATTATTTGGTTTAGTTGCAGAGTACTAGGGTTACATTATATGTACATTAATTGCATGCATATGTTCTGATGTGGGAGTGAATGTTACCAACACAATTTCATCTTTTTTCTTTTTTCAACTTCCAGATAAAATGTTAGCCCATGGTTTAATTTTGTAATTCAATTGTGATTTATGAATATGACATTCACATGTATCTACAGAGATTCTAGCATGCATTGTTGATATTAATATGTTACAGTATTAATTTGAGGCAAATAACTGTTCATTGTTTGGTGTTTTTCGAACTGCAGTTCAATCACTTCAGGTTCTATATACGTCACTAAACAACCCATCACAACTAACTGGTTGGAAATCAAGTGGCGGTGATCCGTGTGCAGAATCATGGAAGGGAATAACCTGTGAAGGGTCTTCTGTTGTTTCCATGTAAGCGTGAATACTCTTAGTAGATATATGTAGGGAATTCAATTTCAATACAATTCAATTATAGATTTGAACACTAAAATGCAACATGCTGTTGTGGCAGTCAAATTTCTGGGCTAGGACTTAGCGGGACAATGGGATACATGCTTAACAGCCTTGGAAAGCTGAGAACTCTGTGAGGAATATATTTTAGTAAACTTCTGTTATGCCTGTACAGTTATTGTGCTTCAGTTAAATGTTTCTCTAATTCAGTTCTTTGTCTTTTTTATAATTGATGTTTTTTATGACAGAGATTTGAGTGGAAACAACTTTCATGATGCAATTCCATATCAATTACCACCGAATCTTACAAGCTTGTAATATTTGACCGTTAATTTTTTTTTTTTTTTTTTTTTGGTTTATTAAGTTACAGTTGAGTACATATTTTTGGAGTGCTGATTCTAGCCCTTTATGCCATGCAGGAATATTGCGCACAACAACTTGAGCGGGAATCTTCCTTATTCTATTGCCACCATGTTTTCTCTGAATTACTTGTAGGTGGTTTATCTATAATGTAATGGTTCTTTCTGTAATTATATTTCAGTGATTTACAAAATTGATAAGCTAATCGGTTTTTGTTGCAGGAATGCTAGCAGTAATTCACTTGCTCAGTCTATTGGAGACATCTTTGTGAATCTAACCGACCTTGCAACCATGTAAGATGTTCCAGTCGGTTTCATATTTAATAGATATCCTTTAACTGCTGTTGATTTTTATTCCGTATAAGTTTGGGCTGTTCCAACTTATTCATTCGTCCAATTATGTTACTTTAACAATTATTCGTATAGACTAAATCCTAAATAAGTTGGTGACCGTTCCTGTAATGTAGGGATCTCTCTTCCAATAATTTCAGCGGAGATCTTCCAGCCTCCTTAAATACTTTGTCTAATTTATCTACTCTGTGAGTGTATTGCAGTTTAATTTTTGTCTTTATATATTCTAATATATTTAGAAAATTCTCTAATATTTATGCTTTTGGCAGTCATTTGCAGAACAACCAATTAACCGGCTCTCTAAATATACTCTCTGGTTTGCCATTGACTGATTTGTAAGTTTAGGTTTTTTATGGTGTATCAATACAGATATAGAGATTCATGCTATTTGTGGGCCATGGGGTTGCTTTGCGAATAGTCATCTTATATTTCCAATTTTCCTCAGAAACGTTGCAAACAATCAGTTTAATGGATGGATACCACGAGATCTCATTTCTATCCCTAACTTTAGGTAGGCTTTTGTGTCAAAAAAATTTGCTTGTGATTTTCCAATACTTCACCTCAGGCTCTAACATGTTTAAATCCTACCAGGTATGAAGGGAATTCATTTAATAACGGTCCTGCTCCCCCTCCTCCACCATATACCCCACCTCCACCTGGTAAATCTCATAAAAATCGCAGCGATTCTCCTGGTTCACAAACGCCTCGGGATTCTGGAGGCAAATCATCAAATTCTTCTAATGGAAGTAAGAAAGGGCTAACAGCTGGACCTATTATTGGCATTATTGTGGGCTCTTTGCTGCTGCTTCTTTTTGTTGTGCTTGTGTTTGTTTTCTGCGCAAAAAAGGGTAAAAAGAAGGAAAACAGCATAGCTACTTCAGGAGGGAGGCTTCCTGTAATTCTTGAGAAAGGTATGCTCCCTTTCTGTTGTGTAGTATAATTTTATTAAAAACTTGCATCACTGGAAGGAATTTGTACATTTACAAGTTTTCTGAATTCTGATGATAGAAAATCTATTGTTTTATGTCTTCATCTTAGCTGTTAGTTGGCCTTGGATTCAATGTTTTACTACAATAATTTATGTAACATGAACTCTTCATGTTTTTTTCTTAATGGAATCTGTCCATACTCAATTGGAAGCTGCGGTTTTTGTATAATGGACACTTAGAGGGATTGGTCTAGACTTAAAACCGAAATCAGGCAAAAGAATTTTCACTTCATTCTGCTCTCCTGAGTTTTTATTTTAAGGGGAAAGGGAGAGGGGGTGAAACTACCTCCACTTTCATTCTAAAAAATGGAATTCAAGTGAGAGATTCTTACTTACATTAAGATTTAGATGCTGGAAGTAGCCCTCTGCACTACTTATTGTTTTATTAAATTTATTCAACACATACTACTTTCACTCACTCATCATCAATACTTGGGCTTATACATGGAAATTTATTTCGCTTCCTTGTATATCTTCTGCATTCTCTAATTTCTCTTCTAATAAAGTTCAGGGCTACAAGGTAAAGTAGTAAGAAATAGAATAAATTGTTTTTGAAATAGAATACATCAATATTGGGCAAGTCAGGGGATCCCTTAATCGTGCTTGAAAGATAACAAGTTGGTGCTCCTGTTTACATATGTGCTAGTACATACTCTTCAATCTTCAAAAGATCTTACAAGATTTCATCCACTTAAGTCGCAGGTTACATTTGATCTTATTGTAGGCCTTCTGCCCTCAGTTCACCTTATTTCACACTAGGGTCATGGCTTTTCCATTTTCGTCTAATGTAACATAATTACTTGATTGTGTATAACATTATATCCACTCTCTGTTCTTTGGTTTTCCCATCGCGGAAAACTTTATTACAAATGTAATCTTTACTCCTTGGTGCTGCTGCTCTCTTTGATTTTCGTTGCATGTAGTGGAGGGAACAACCTTATGTGATTTTTGTTGATGTGTATCTTTCTTTAATTTTCGTAAATAAGAAGTATGTTTTTCTATCTTGCTTTGATTCAGTTTGTATCTACTACTTGGTACTCATCCACTGCTTTGGACAGTTTCTATTCTGCAAACAAAAAATTCGGAAATAATTAAAAGCCTATAGCTTTGATAAAGCTTTTGTTTTGCGATTTTTAGGAAACAGTTAATCGATCTGCTACATCTATTCTGGCATCATTGTTATTTTTACTTCTTTTTTTTGTTTATACTTGTTTAAATGACAAACCTTCACTAGTGTCCCTTAAGGATAAGTAATAACATTTCAAATAGATCCTCAAACATTAGCTAAGATGTGAAGTGGTGTACTAACAGTTAATTTTTCGTCATATAAAACTAAATATTGCATTTTTCGTTAGTGAACTCTGAGGCGCGGGAACACAGGGCTAAAACCACTGCAACTACAGCAAATTTGAGCCCCCCTCCCGAAAATTTGGTGGTTGAGAGATTGCAAGGGAAAAATGGTTCCGTAAAGAGAGTAAAATCACCTATAACTGCTACATCATACAGTGTTGCTACTCTACAAACAGCAACAAATAGCTTCAGTCAAGATAATCTTGTTGGCGAAGGTTCTCTTGGACGCGTTTATAGAGCTGAGTTTTCCAATGGGAAGGTAATGTAACATTTTCTTGTGTTTATGTGAATGGGTCTTCATCTGCACTACATATACTTGAATGCACGCTATCATAAGACAAATTACTAGGAAAGTGATATATGATCTTTAATGACAAGGCACCCAACAGTAACAACTACACATATCTTGTCATTTCCATGGTTAAAACTAAAAATGAGCGAACAAATGTATATTATAACCTATTCTACTGTTAGAATTTAAATGTGAAAAGCACATGTAAGGAATTTTGCATATTGATGAGAAAATTGATATCTATTCTTGGATCGGCAAGTACATATATTATGTACCCAAAAATGTCAGTATAGATACATGAGAAACTGGGGATAGTTTTGCACATCCAGTTTGATGATGAAAAGCTACAATGACAAACAAATTTCGAGTTGTTAGGTATGGCTATGTGTCTCTATGCAGTTGCAATATCAAAGATCACACTTTCATCTTGTCAAGCTAATTATTCACACATGTAGGCAAAAGTTCAGTGTAGATTATATATAATAAATATTTGATACCTTCACCTCGTGACATACTTATTTGTAAATCATATGCATTTGTATTTATTTGTGTTTATAAGTTTGCTTAAATCCTCCAGTGGCTGCCACAACTCTTGTTCCATGATCATTTTTTTAGTTCACTCCTTGCTTCTAGCTTCTTCAATTCCAAGTGATACTTCCCTGCAACCCTAGCAAAAACTTTTCCAAGTGGATTAACAGTCTAAGCTTTTAATTTCTTTAGCTGATGGCCATTAAGAAGATTGACAATGCAGCATTGTCATTGCAAGAAGAGGATAATTTTCTTGAAGCTGTTTCAAATATGTCACGCCTTAGGCATCCAAACGTTGTTCCGTTGGCAGGATATTGTGCAGAACATGGTCAACGTCTTCTGGTTCATGATTATATTGCAAATGGTAGCTTGCAAGATTTGTTGTACTTTGCTGATGATAGGAGCAAATTGCTGACGTGGAATGCACGTATTAGAGTAGCACTTGGCACTGCACGAGCTCTCGAGTATGTCTCATGTTTATAAATTTTAGTATCTTCCTCTTAGACTTAATGCAGGCTTCCGTCCTTATCAGCATCTCTTTCTGGCAGGTACTTGCATGAAGTATGTCTTCCTTCTGTTGTTCATAGGAACTTGAAGTCAGCAAACATTTTACTTGATGAAGAACTCAATCCCCATTTGTCAGACTGTGGCTTAGCTGCTCTAACTCCAAATACAGAGAGACAGGTACATTGATGGGTCTGACAACTGCTACAATTTTGAACATAGTTGCATTGTGATTGTCTCTAGAAATATTAAGGCGACCTGCATCCCCGAGATAGAATACCCTCCTATTAAAATGAGAATATTGTTTTCGTTGAAGTGCTTAATGAATGTTTGACAAGGAATACATTGAACCATTGACTTCCCAAGTGGAGTCCTCGCAGGATGCGGGGAAATAATTAGGTATCTGGGTAGTGTTTTGATATTGATTACATTCTACTATGACTGTTAACATTTGAATGCTCAAACTTCAAACGACCAGGTGTTATAAACTGGTAATACATGCAAACCTTAAAACCAACTTTAAATTGTGAGGAGATTTGGTAGGATAGTTTTTGAAGTACTCTTTCTGGGGCGAATTAAATTTTAATAAAAGATCCTATGGCAGCACATTTATTGGTCGATGAAGTGCTCACTTACACACACACACAAAAATCTCACTCTCACCTACTTCACCATTTGGTTCAACAGGTAGCATCAACTCAGATGGTTGGCTCATTTGGATATAGTGCTCCTGAATTTGCCCTATCTGGATTATACACCGTAAAAAGTGATGTATATAGCTTTGGAGTAGTGATGTTGGAGCTCTTAACAGGTCGCAAGCCATTAGATAGGTACAATTTATATTGCACCGGCATGAAATCTAATTCTACATTTTTTCTCTTCTACAATGCAATATTATGAACTAGGGAAAGTCGATTCAGAGGTGTATTTAAACCTAAGAAGCACGGACTCGGATACGGCGACACGGGACACGGGTACGGGGACTCGGGGATTCGCCAATCATCGAAGAGTCTTGGATACAGGACTCGGCAAATAAAATAATAAATAAATAAATACATAAATAAATAAATATTCAGTCAACAAGTAATGAAAGTTCAGTTCTTCAAGATAATTGGAAACTAACAAAAGTTCAGTCAACATTCTCAACATTTGGTGTATTACAGTGTTTGATAGATTAGAGAGATGGGTTTTGATGTTTTTGTCCGTGTGTATCGTGTATATATATAGCTACTGCCTTTAAAATTAGGTTAAAAAGATAATGGGTTGGGCTTTTTCTAATTGGGTTGGGCTTTTTCATGTTGGTCCGAGTCAGAAACGTGTCCACCCCGAGTCCTAGGCGAGTCCAGTGATATTTTTTTGCCGACTCTCCACCTGGCGAGTCCGATACGCACTCAGCCGAGTCGGGGCCGAGTCGCCGAGTCGGG
>PHNY01297827.1:21052-31351 GCA_003724115.2 Anethum foeniculum
TTTAAACTTAATATTAAGCTGATTACATATCATCATCTTAACTTAAACAATCATCATGAACTTACCTAAGCGGTAACATTATGTACTATGTAGAGGCTTCATTATTTTTGAAAATCAAATGAATTGTGTTGGTTTTAAAATTGCGCTAGATTTCACTCACATTAAATTAATATGTTGGATGAGGAAAGTATTATAATCTAAAATTTACTTCACAACCTTGATTTCTTTTTCTGGTCAATTCTTTTGTGTAGTTCAAGGGTGAGATCGGAACAGTCTTTAGTAAGATGGGCTACTCCTCAGCTCCATGATATAGACGCCTTGGCGAAAATGGTTGATCCCTCCCTTAATGGCATGTATGCAGCAAAGTCTTTGTCACGTTTTGCTGACATCATCGCTCTCTGTGTTCAGGTAAAATCTCTATCAGTATTAAGTCAAAATAATACAGCATACATACGTGTTCTAGGGCATATAACAAGTAATATTCAGTTGCGCAAAAATTGTCTTCTATTTTACCCACACAAAAAAAAATAAAAAATCTTATTATTGTTGTATTCTGTTGGGAAGCCTGAACCTGAGTTCCGGCCACCCATGTCTGAAGTTGTGCAAGCACTGGTTCGGTTAATGCAAAGGGCCAGTGTAGTTAAAAGGCGATCAAGTGAGGATTCAGGCTTCATATACAGAACCCCGGACCATGAGGCATACGAGATGTCTTATTAGCCATACCAAAGTTACAGGAGGATCTGTGCAATTTTGTATACATGCATGCGAAGGTCAAGAGTGAAACTGCAGTTGGAAAAGGTAAAAGTATCAGCATCTGATTTGAAGTAGTTGTAGTTATGCAAGATTTATGCAACAAAGTACTGATATTTATCCTTCAGTTTCGATCAGTTTGTAAATTAGTTGAGGTACATAATAATTTAACTGAAGACAACTTACAAGATGCGTTTCGTCTTGTCAAATTAGTAATTTACTATTTGAATGAAAATCCTTGTTAATATCATTATTGATATTGTTTATCTTCTTTGAATCTCCAAATATTTCAACTGATCCTATCATCAATCTTTACAAGACCCGCGTTTTGATTTTTTCGAAACTCTACCATAATAGATTCCATAATAGATTTTTTTTTTCATAAAATGTAAATAATCAACAATGACTATCACGAACGAGTATTTTCCTAGATTAATTACAAACTGATGCTAAGTGCATAGTAAATTAGTAATCTTATATCAAGGATGGTCTGGTCGTAGAAAACAAACTAGCATGTATTATTTAGAAAGGATCCGGATACGACGCTTATTAAGTCTTATATTGTATGTTCAAACACGATTTTAAAGCCAGCACGAAATTAATTAGCTCCGACCACTTAACATGCCAACTTAATTAAGCCCCTGTTTTGATGCTTTAAACAGGTAAATCAAGAGTAGACAGACACCTTATCATTAATTAACTTTTCACATCAAATCAAATTCGTTTAAGACTAAAAATAAGAATCAGGGAGGGGCTTGCATTTAAGGGTGACGAGTCGTAAATTAGAGCAATCGAGCCAAGATTCAAAGGTTTACTGGCTTTGCTTAGAATTACCAGAAACAAACTGTTTTATTTAGAGCTCCGATCCACAATTCAGTAAAGAAGCTCCACATGTTTAAATTGTTCAGTTACAAGCTCCGTAGTCCTTTCTAAATGATACTCTTAACATTCTGGATAAACTGTCCGAGTGAAGTGTAAGATGAACCACCCTGTACAGTGGCTTTTCTGCAGGTGTTTTTCATTTCTTTCATTTTTTTCCTCATTTCACTCTCTCCATCCATTAGACATCTTATACCCCTTACTATCTCTTCTGCTCTCACAACTGGTGTTGATTCAATGTTGGCAAAAATGTCTACGTTGTTATTCATTTTGATCTCGGTCGCTATCCCCAACTCCACCACCAACTGGAATGCATTGATTTGTTGGTCAGCAAACATCGGCCAAGTGGCTATTGGCACACCATACCATATACTCTCCAGCGTAGAGTTCCATCCACAGTGAGACACAAATCCTCCAACGGATGGATGGGAAAGGATTGTCACTTGCGGTGTCCATCCAGTAACTTTTCCTATTTCTGATGAGTGATGTCCGATCCAAGAATCCTTGGGGCAACACCTCATTATAATCATCATAATCTTTTGGAAATTCCCATTTGCTCTGTTCTTGAGATGGACGTCGTAGAGACCACAAGAAACGCTGTCCGCTGACCTCCAATGCTTGCGCTATCTCTTTTACTTGTTCTGTGTGAATGCTTCCAATACTCCCAAAGCACAAATACACCACTGACAAAGGTGGCTGGCTGTCCAACCAGGTAATAATGGCCTCTTCTGATATTTTATCATTCGTGGCTGTCCCGCTGCTCTTGACATTAATTATAGGGCCTACATGGTAGATAACGGCAGGTTCTCCATCACCAGTAAGGAACTTGATAGCAGGGGCTTCCAGTTCCCGTACAGTATTGACCAGAATAGCTTTGCTCTCTTTTAATCTACGGACTGTAGCTTTGGTGTGAGCAGACCCTTCCTTAGTAAACATCATCGAAGGCAAAATCTTAACAGGAACCTGGTTAGAGAAACCCGACAGAGCGATCTTAAATTCCGAGTCCCTGTGCTCATAAATTTCCTGCCTTTTGTCGTCTTTCAAATTTTCGATATTAGACATGAGGGAGAGAAAAGCTGCACTAGCAGTGAAAAATGTATATGCCGGGACTCCAAATTCATTTGCTACCTCTATCATCGAGGTATCAATAACAAATCCACATAGCTTAGAAGACTTGGACTGTTCCATAATTGTTGCAACTACATTTCTCACTTGAGTCTGCTGCTTGTCGATGAAGGAATTAAGAAAAGAAAACCACGGCATGGACATGATCTCTGTCATGGTGATCTCATTCAGAGCAGGTATGCCTATAAAGACTACGCCTTCAGGAGCATCTTTCTTAAGGTTGCGAGTAAATGCAGCCAAGTCGGAGTCGACAGGAAGATCCATTAGCAGGATGCTGATAGAAATGTCTTCCTCCCGACTAACAAGAAGTTCTGCAAACTCAATTATAGATACCAGATGACCAACCTCGGGCTCAGGGATGAATATTAGCTCCCCTCTCATAATTTTCGCACTGAGATTTCGAGTAAGTTGACAAAATTATGTAGTTTCAAAACTAGTAAATGCTACAGCTGCTCTGGAAGAAACTTAACTAGTCATTTTACAGATGATCCCTTGGGGAGATAAGGTTTACAACGATGGTTGTTTCAAATCTAGGCAAGTTGAAACATTTAAAGTTTGCATGCCTTCAATTGTAATAATTGTTTGCAAGCCTCACCACCATTATGTTTTGTGGACATAAGAAGCAACAGTAAGATCGATGCAACACGTTTAGTTAAATTTGATAATTACATAACACTGTTGGTTCTACCATACTTATTATAAGCCATGTGCTGCAACATTCATTTATTAGGGGCTTGATCCCAAAAAAACTTGGTTAAGATTAGACATGTCTTGGATCACTTGGAACACAATTTTAAAGACAATACGAAATTAATTAGCACCGACCACTAAACATGCAAACTCAAATAAGCCCCTCTTTTGATGCTTTGCACAGTAAAATCAAGACTAGACACCTCATCAAATTCAACAAGAGACTGAAAAACAGAAAGGGGCTTGCATTCAAGGGTGACGAACAAGTAGTAAATTAGTAGAGCATTAGATAATAATATAGAACACCATAATACCAACGTTTCATTGTATGCATCAAAGGTTTACTGGCTAAAACATATATTGCTTCATATTACCAGAAATAAACTGTTTTATTTAGGCCTCAGATCCAGGATATTTTATTTATTTAGTTATTACATGCTCCCCAGTCCTTTCTAAATGTTACTCTTAACATCCTGGATAAATTTTCCAAGTGAAGTGTAAGATGAACCACCCTGTAAAGTGGCTTTTCTGCATGTGTCTTGCATTTCTTTCATTTTTTTTCTCATTTCACTTTCTCCATCCATTAGACATTTTATACCTCTTTCTATCTCTTCTGCTCTCACAACCGGTGTTGATTCAATGTTGGCAGAAATTTCTACTTTGTTATCCATTTTGATGTCGGTTGCAATCCCCAACTCCACCACCGACTGGAATGCATTGATTTGTTGGTCAGCAAACATAGGCCAAGTGGCTATTGGCACACCACACCATATACTCTCCAGGGTAGAGTTTCATCCACAGTAAGCACAAATCCTCCCACTGATGGATGGGAAAGGATAGTCACTTGCGGTGTCCATCCAGTAACTTTTCCTAATCCTGTTGTCCGATCCAAGAATCGTTCGGGCAACACCTCATTATAATCATCATATTCTTCTGGAAATTTCCATTTGTTCTGTTCCTGAGATGGACGTCGAAAAGACCACAAGAAACGCTGGTTGCTAAGCTCCAATGCTTGCGCTATCTCTTTTACTTGTTCTTTGTGAAAGCTTCCAATACTCCCAAAGCACAAATACACCACTGACAAAGGTGGCTGGCTGTCCAACCAAGTAATAATTGCCTCTACTGATGTTTTATGATTGGTGGTTGTCCCGCTGCTCCTGAAGTTAATTATAGGGCCTACATGGTAGATAACAGGTGGTTCTCCATCACCAGTTAGGAACTTGATAGCAGGGGCTTCCAGTTCCCTTACGGTATTGACCAGAATAGCTTTGGTCTCTTTTAATATTCGAACTGTAGCTTTGTTGAGAGCAGACCCTTCCTTAATAAACATCATTGAAGGCAAAATCTTAACATGAACCTTGTTAGAGAAACCCGACAGAGAGATCTCAAAATCTGAGTCCTCGTGCTCAAAAATTTCCTGCATTTTGTCGGTTTTCGAATTTTCAATAGCAGACATAAGGGAAAGAAAAGCAGCACTAGCTGTGAAGAATGTATATGTGGGGACTCCGAATTCATTTGCCACGTCTATCATCGAAGTGCAAAGTAAATCAATAACAAATCCACACAGCTTATAAGTCTTGGACTGTTCCATAATTGTTGCAACTACATTTGTCACTTGACTCTGGTGCTTGTCAATGAATGAAGTGAGAAAAGGAAACCACGGCATGGACATGATCTCTGTCATGGTGATCTCATCCAGAGCAGGTATGTGTATAAAGACTAAGCCTTCAGGATCATCTTTCTTAAGGTTGTGTGTAAATGCAGCCAAGTCGGAGTCGACAGGCAGATCCATTAGCAGGACGCTGATAGAAATGTGTTCATCCCGACTAGCAAGAAGTTTTACTGTTGGGCCATAGGCCCACTTAGAGACTTAAGCCCAATAGGCCCAATATTGTGGGACTATAAATACATTTGGATAAGCATTGTAAAAAGGATTGGAAATAATAAAGACTTAACAATGACGCTAGAAGGAGCTCTAACCTCCTCCTAACAAATACAAAACCAACAACAAAATACTAAAAACCACGAGGCAAACTTTTAAATGAGAGATCAAAGATCATTTCGTCCCACAATATTGCGGGACTATAAATACATTTGGATAAGCATTGTAAAAAGGATTGGAAATAATAAACACTTAACAATGGCACTAGAAGGAGCTCGAACCTCCTCCTAACAAATACAAAACCAACAACAAAATACTAAAAACCACGAGGCAAACTTTCAAATAAGAGATCAAAGATCATTTCGTCACTAAACAACGAAGAATGACGGAAGAAGATCAAGGCACGAGCAAATCGTTAGCTCCGAGTACAAAAAACATAGCTACGATCAAACGACCGGAAAAAAGCAAAGCTCCAGTTACTCCGCGAAGGTTGTTTCCACCTGAGGACGTTGTATATGATGGAGAGCAACCGAGCAAATCGGATCCGGTGAACGACAGAATCGGATCTGGGATAGAAAAGAGAACTCGAGTTCTTACTCCACAAGGTAAGCAGGTGTTGACGAGCGACGCACGCTTACACCTCGAAAAAATCAAAAGGCAAAACAAAGCTCATGAAAAGCTGGTGACAACGGTACACAACGCCAATGAGGATGACGAACTACGCCGTCTTGACACTGAAAGGAAGATACTAATTGAAAAAATAAGACAAAGAAAAGAAATACTTCGGTTGCAGAAAGAGCTCCAAGAGGTCTCAGAAGGTCATGTATCATCAGAGTACCAAACAGAAAACTATGAGACGTCATGGGAAGTGAATACTCTCGGGGTGAGGAGTCCTCAGGTTCATTTTCGTCCAGAAGACGTAAACGCAGAGCTGAACTCGAAGAATCTTCCGAAGACGAAGAAGAACATAAGGAGAAAAAATCTGCTCTCGTAGGTCTCACGGAAGATGATGTGTTAATGTTCAAGGACTTCATAAAGTCTCATTCAGGAGAAACTGAAATGTCTTCGGAAAGTCCATTGTCAAGAAGGATAGAAAGAGCTAAAATAAACAGAGATCTCAAAGTACCCTCCATAGATCAGTTCGAAGGCTCCGCGGATCCCGCAGACTTCTCGACGTGGCGAAGTGCCAGTACTTCTCGACCTGCTCGAAAGGTCCAGCCATTATGTGGTACAATAACCTTCCAGCCAGATCCATAGAATCCTGGTCCACCCTGAAAAGCAAGTTCAAGGCCAGGTTTTCTACCAATAAAAAGGGAAGAAAAATGACAACATCTTTAGTGAACATTCGCCAACGACCAAATGAGAGTCTCCGAGAGTACTTGAATCGGTTTAGAGACGAAACAATTCAAATCCCAGATTTAATAGAAAACTTGGCCATGACCTACTTAGCTGCAGGAGTTGATAGAAGTAGACACAACCTGCTGCTGGAGGAATTCTTTGAAAAAGCTCCCACCACGCTCCAAGCAGCTATAGAACTTTTTGAGCATAGACTCACGTTGCAAGAGGCGGTCGGGAGTATACAGTCCTCCAGGTCTCGGAGAACAAGGACAAATAGAGCTTCTGATCGATCCAGATACGACCGCTTCGCCCAATGGGAATACCGCCATTCTGATCGAAATCAGAAAGCTGATAAAACTGTAACTCCGAAGTCACCACTCCAAAACAAGCAGATAAAAAAACCTCTATCCACCTCGGAGAGGTCTCACACATCACGGATGTCTCCGCCAAAACAAAGAGGTTGGGCTCCAAGACCTCGAGAAGAGCGCGACTTCACCAAGCTCAACGTAGATAGAACTCAAATTCTAGCCATCCTTAAAGCAACTCCGGGTTACAGACCTCCAAGACCAATGAACGCAAATAGACCTCCAAGTGACAAGTATTGTGAGTTTCATGAAGATACGGGACACACCACGGAGAGGTGTTACCAACTTAAAAATCTAATTGAGGACAAGGTTTAAAGTGGGGAGCTCGCACACTTCGCTGTCAAGGAGGATCCTCCTCATCAGCAGAACTATGACCAAGACAGAGTCATCGATGTAATCTCAAGAGGGTATTCTGCAGGCGGAGCTTCTAACAGGTCAAAGAAAGCTTATGCAAGGGAAATGTGCAGAATAGAGTCAAAGAAGCCAAGAAGAAATCCTTCCCTGGTCATCTTTTTTTCAGACGAGGACTACGGGGTGAACACCATCGAAGACCACCAAGATGCGTTGGTCATCACTACGAAGATAGGTACAAATACGGTAAAGAAAATACTAGTGGATAATGGAAGTTCAGTGGATATACTCTACCACAGTGCATTCTCGAGAATGAACCTGGGAGATAGAAAGTTAAATGATGCAAAAGACATTCCCCTATATGGATTCACCGGAAATGAGGTCAAAGTGGTTGGAGTCATCGACCTACCGGTACTATTCGAAACTGCTCCATGCCAAGTTTGGCACGTGGTAAAATTTCATGTAGTCAACGCCATCTCCACATGTAACGCCATTTTAGGTCGCACGACCCTGGGAGCTCTTAGAGCTATCATATCGGCTCCACATTTAAAAATGAAATTCCCCACGGAATTTGGAGTGGGAGAAGTGTGTGGTGATTAAAAAATTTCAAGACAATGCTATGTGGGATCTGCGATTCCAAAAAAGAGCTCTGCACCTGAAACTTCAGTTAACCAAGTGGTAGAAGTAGACCCAAGGGACTTCATCGAGGTCCCAAAACTCTCAAGTTATGAACCAGTCGAACCCACTGAGGAGATTCCTCTCAGCACCAGTGAGCCTCACAAAACGGTGAAAATCGGGTCCAAGCTTCCTCCCGAGATCCGAGAACCACTCATCCAACTCTTGCAAGAGTTTAAAGACATATTTGCTTGGGTTCCAATGGACATGCCTGGCATACCCAGCAAGATAGCTCTGTATCGCTTGAACATAAAACCAGGAGCTCAACCTGTGAGGCAAAAAAGAAGAATATTTTCTAAAGAAAAATAAGAGGCAATTGAAAAAGAGGTCAACAGATTCCTAGAGGCTGACTTCATCAAGCCAGTTCAGTTCCCAAAGTGGATAGCCAATACTGTCCTCGTCAAGAAAAGTAACGAAAAATGGCGAATGTGTATTGATTATTCCAATCTGAACAAAGCCTGCCCCAAAGACTTCTACCCTCTCCCCAATATCGACCAACTCATTGACTCCACTTCAGGAAACGAAATGTTGTCCTTTATGGACACATTCTCGGGCTATAACCAAATCAAGTTAGCTGAAGAAGACCAAGAGGACACAGCTTTCATAACCCACAAAAGAGTGTTTGGTTATAAAGTCGTCCCCTTTGGTCTATTGAATGCATGAGCTACATTTCAGCGAATGATGGACACAATATTTGAACTTCAAATTGGCAGAAATATCCAGGTCTATGTTGATGACATTGTTGCTATGTCGCCAACCTCACTACTCCATGTCAAAGACCTGAGAGAAACGTTTGAGAGGGTAAGAGCCCATGACATAAGGTTGAATCCCTCCAAGTGCTCCTTCGGTCTGAGTGGAAGAAAGTTCTTGGGATTTCTCCTGACTCAAAGAGGAATTGAGGCCGATCCACATCAAATCCAAACAATTCAAAATATAACAGCGCCAAAGAACCTCAAAGAGCTCCAAGCTCTCGCGGGATCCATAACAGTTTTAAGACGCTTCATTCCCCAATCCTCAAAAAAGTGCCTCCCAATGTACGAAGCGATTAAAGAGGCTTCAAAACGGAACACTTTTAAATGGACAGAGGAATGTACAAAAAGTCTCCAAGGAATAAAGAATTTTCTCTCCTCCCCTCCAATCATGACTAAACTAACTCCTTGTGAGCCGCTGAAAGTATATTTATCGGCAGCAGACCTCACAATTGCAGCAGTTCTTGTCAAAGAGGTCGGAGCAGAACAAAAGCCCGTGTACTATGCGAGCCACACGCTAAAAGAAGCCGAAACTCGGTACTCTAACATTGAAAAGCTGGTTTACGCGCTAATCATAGCCAGCAGAAAGTTAAGACAGTATTTTCAAGGACGAATGATAACAATCATGACTAACCAGCCCCTACGACGAGTTCTCCATAAACCCGACATGACGGGAAAGTTAGCATCATGGATAATTGAACTAAGCCAATTCCATATTGAGTTCTAGCCAAGAACAGCGATGAAATCTCGAGCATTGGCAGATTTTGTCACAGAGTGCACGTTCAATAGGACCGAGGACGGAGAAATAATTTCCAACCAAGAGGACAAGGCGTGGACCCTATTCACAGACGGGTCTTCAACCTCACAAGCCGGTGGGGCAGGCATCATCCTCACCAGCCCCGGGGGTTTTGTTATCAAACAAGTCGTGAAGTTCACATTCCCCGTGACCAACAACGAATCAGAGTATGAAGGCCTCATTGCAGGACTCAAGCTAGCAAAACATTTGGAGGTGTCTGTTATTGACATTTTCTGTGACTCTCAACTGGTGGTAAAGTAAGTTTTAGGAGAATTCAAGGCCATTAATGAGAAAATGGCAGCGTATATGCAAATCACTTCAAGACTCCTACAAAACTTCACCTCATGGACCATCAACAACATTGTGAGGTCCGTGAACCAATGGGCCGATGCGTTATCAAAACTATCCACCTCAGGGACCTCAAAGCCCCCTGACCCATTTACTTCAAAGAGGTAACCTACCCAGCCATTGTACAGATGGATATCAACTGCGTAACAAGCGAAGAGGATTGGAGAACTCCTATCATCAAATTCATTCAAGGGACTCTGAACTCCAATGACAAGCAAGAAGTGCAAAAAATCTCCATGAAAGCAAGAAATTACTGCATGATGGATGGAAAATTATTCAGAAGGGCATTAGTTGAACCTCTACTCAGGTGCATCGGTCCCAATGAAAAGGAAACTATAATGGAGGAGGTGC
>PHNY01297842.1:4928-18310 GCA_003724115.2 Anethum foeniculum
TCTAATTCAAAGTATTTTTTGATGTTAGTGAAATTTAAAATTATAAATATAAATATTTATTTTTACTTATCATTTATAATTTACTTGTTTATATTATTAATTTGATAATTAACAATGTATGAGTTCTAATTTTCAGAATTTAAACTTAGGTTAAAGATAAGTACAATTTTATTTTATACCAAAATAATTTTATCACTAACTAAAATATTATTATATATTCACATAAATGTATGTTTGTATATATGCATGTACGTACGTACGTACGTACGTATGTATATATGTATGTATGTATGTATGTATGTATGTATGAGTATGCATGTATTAATGTATGTATGTGTGCACGTATTTATAATCATTACATAATAATGAGTTATAGATTAATATGCATATTAATTATGCCACAATTGATTAGATTTTAATAAATGAATGATGAATTGAAATAAATATTACATATTATCATCTAAATGATTTATACTAAATTTTAAACTAATTACATACTTGGATTCCTTGCGAAAAATACATAAAATAGACTCATGAATCATGTAAAACGGATTAAAAATGAGTGAGATATTAATGGTCAAAGTTTGGCCATTACAGTTGACTTCGAGGAGAGAGAAAATCAGATGGGTATGATGTAGAAGATGATGACATGGCAGTTTGTTATTGGATGGAATATGAAAACTAGTTTTTAATTTATTTGAGGGGTTAAACGAAAGAATTTGGAAATGTGTGAAACATGAAAGTTTAAGTAAATAATTTTTCAGATTTATTGGTGAAATCGGATTTTGGGTCTGACGGATAGAAAATTATTTATATTTTTAAATATTTAATAAATAATGGAAAATATGTTATTTTGAAGAATAAAATTCTTAAATGTATTTAAAAATGATGAAATTGAAAAATAAATTATTTGATTATATGTTATAAGGATTATGATTGGTTTCAATGAGAAAATGAAAGTTTTGGATTATTTCTAATAAAAGAGCATGATCGTAATGTCGATAAAGAAAATGAAGGGGAAGATTATTAGGCCGTTTGATGCAACTAGTATTCAATTACGTATTTGTTTCTAATATTATGGCATAAGGATAAGTATTTATAGTTGAGTGAATGTTTTCACAAATAGGTTCAAAAGATATACGGATCATCGGAGATAACGAGGATACAGAGATTTTAAGGGTCTTGTACTGTAAGTATATACTGTACTGATTCACTGTTGATGTTTTGATATTTAAATGATGATTTGATTCTTGACTGATGTTTCACTGATGAAAAACGAGTATTCTTGCATTGATATTTGATGAAGTGATGATGATGCTTTCTTGTCGGAAGTAAAGCTAAACAAATTGTTTAGCTAGCCGGTATCTCACTTGATGAATTGATGAACCTATCGTGCTCGAATACTAGGATTTTAATCTTGTGAGAACTATTTGTTGTGATGAACTTTTGATGATTGTGATGAACTCTTGATATCTATTTTTATTGAAAAATTATTTTATTTGATGATTCTAATAATTTTGATCTTATCGGATAACCTCAGTTGACTTGTACAGTATATGCTTACTGAGCTGTGTAGCTCACCCCTATATTTTACTAAATGTTACATGATAGAATTTTTGAGAAGGATTGAGCAAAAAGTTAAGAATGTGATGAATTCGAGAATAAGTGCATTGGATGAAGATGCGTTGAATTTGGTATAGATGACTTGTCATTGTATTGTTGTGAGATTTACACCAGGAAAAAGAGGTAGATTCTATATTAAATTAAGTTTATTATTGTAAGCATATATAAATATGAAAGTTTTTGGTTTTGACGGACCCCGGGCCGGGCCCAATTCAGGTTCCCGTGGACCGGGGGCGTCACATCTACCATGATGTGGTACAATAAACGTCGCATCATAGTGCAAATACGATAGAAGAAAATACGTATTACCTGATACGGCGCCCGAAACGATGTATTTACGGAAAATTTTGAATCAAAATTCTAAAATACGGTACTCAAAGCCATGAAAATTGGAAATGGGACATTTTAGGTCATCACCCATTTTTAATATGTATTCAAAAAATTAATTATAATTATACTACCACATAACTTCTTCTGGATGAAACAATCAAATCAATATACAAAATAAAACAAAACTTTCACAAAAAGAGAGGAAAACCCAAAAGATGGATAGAAAAAACCCAATAATTGTATAAAATACTCTCAATTAAGAAAGAGATAAGTTTATTGAACAAGGATTAAGTTAAGAAAAGTAAGAAAGTGGAGGCATACCATCAATCAAATAACTGATGTTATCTCAGAATTTTAAAGAATAAATTGAACAAGGATTAAGTGGATTAAGTTAAGAAAAGTAAGAAAGTGGAGGCATACCATCAATCAAATAACTGATGATATCTCAGAATTTTAAAGAATAAAAAGTAGGATTTTTTCAGAGATAGAACAGGGATTTTAAAAAGCACTTAAAGAATCTTTTTAACATAACTCTCTCTATCTCAAATCCTAATATTCTGAAGCAGCCGTCTATGGGCTTCCATCAGCTTTTACCGGTGGAAAGCCCCAATCTTTTCTTCTTGTTATTGATTTTAATTCATCTCGTTTTTAATTCAATAAGTTCCCAATTTATTTGGGTTTCGTTTGGTCTCTCCTTATGTGAGAGTTTAGTTTTTATTTAAATTTTTGGTGTTCATCATGTCCGGGAGTCCAGATCTGCATGATTTTCATGGTGTTGATTTTCATGTTAATGGTGTTGATTCAGTGATAAGGGTTCTTGTGGTAATGCATCTATGGTCGATTGCTCAAAACAACAGTTGGAGGAAGGATTTTGTTCAATTTCGATCATATGTGTAGATGTCGTATGGCTCTTTATTATTGAATTATTTTCCTTCTTTCAAAAAAAAAAAGCACTTAAAAAGCACTTAAAGAGAGGGTACAAATTCTTTTTTATTTCAACATAACTAGACTTAAAATGTGCCTTAAACTTTTCTAAGAGAAATTTGATGCGCAGTCGTAAAATTCATAATAATGTATTTTTTTGACTGGTTCAAGGATGTATATATTTGTTTGTGTTTGCGAATTGCGATGATTGCTAATGAATCCGTAAGATAGCGATTTGATGCAGGCTTGTAAAACTGATATTAATGTATTACTGGTTCAAGGTTTATATTTGTTTGTATTTGTAAATTGTAATGTTTATGAATCCATGTTTAAGCACAATTGAACTATGAAGGTTATATTGAATGTCAAGGGCCTGTTCCATAAGCCTTGGCTTATTTGCTAAAAAATTTCTTTATGCAGAAAGAAAATTTTGTTTATCTTAACAGTCACTAAAGTCAGCTTAAAAAACAATATCTTTATTGGTTATTGTTAAGGCCTCCTTTTAACTTCAGGATCTGTTCATCACATTGAAACTCTGGTGTTCAGAGCATGCACCAGAAGATGTACCTGCAGCACCGGACAGGAGTTTTCAAGAAGCTGTTTAAAGATGGTGTGGTGAAGCGTGAGGGTCTGTTCATCACATCGAAACTCCAGTGTTCAGATCATGCACCAGAAGATGTACCTGCAGCACTGGACAGGAGTTTTCAGGAAGCTGGTCACTTAACAGTTAATGCTGTGTTCATCACTTTGATTTCATTTTGTCTCTCTGGACTAAATGGACGGTAAGAGTTTCTCAGTTTACAACCACTACTCTCGAGAAAAAAAAAATAGTCTATCCATTAAAATGTTTATTTTTGTCATGTGAACTGCTATTGTTCATTTGTTCATGTTCTTCATTAAGCATGTATTGTGATATGAAGTCAACTGTAACCATGATACGTATATTATATGATGTCAATGAAATGGTTGTTGGCAATAAGTGTTTAATTAGTTTTCTATATCTACTATCACTCGCTATTAATGATTTGATGTCTACTACTATTATATTATTGATCATAGATTGTTTAAAAGAGCACTTCTAACAAAGGATTTCGGTCCAGGAAAAACGTTTGCTATAGCAAACTTACCCAGGGTATTTAGCAGAGTAAGATAAAATACACTAAAAAACATAACCTTAGCGTTGTAAGTACTGTAATTGACCCGTCTAGATTCACAAAAACAACATCTAACATATCTTACCGTGCTTAATACACGTGATAAGTCTGCTACTGTAAACGCTTCTCAGGAACCAGGACCCTCTAACACTTTGAAGTTTCTGGAAAAATATCATTAGAAGTAATCTACTATCACCTGTACTACAAATTATCAAGAGTTCGAATCTTGATAACAACATATTGAAATATTACTCTTGATCACGACATATTCAAAAATTTAAAGACTGATTAGCTAGCGGAGAAAATATTATTAAATGAACATGTGGTGTGCTTAAAGAAAGAAAAACACATGCCGTGTGAAATAAAGAAAACTTGCAAGTCAATGACACAATATTTCTGGTTGGTCTGGGCTGTGTTTTTGCATTATTTTGCATATATACATGTAGATACCATAATAGTGTAGTTACATGGTACTCATTAGTAGTTGTTACCAGTATATAGCATAAATTATCCAACAAGTCTTATACAGTATATAAAGTTCTATTCTGCAAATATATTATCTCCCACAATGATCAAAGCTGGACCAACTTGGAGAACTAAAGGAGATGACTGGGATCACAAAGGAAGATCTGACATCTCGCAAATTTTTATTTCTTGGTCTGAAAATCGAATAAAATTTATTCATTTTCTTTACGTCGAGGACCAAGGAAATAGGCTTGTGCTGTCCCAACAGATCGGTGGTGGTGGTACTAAATCTTTAGACACTGTAAGCCCCTTATTTACTGATCCTTATTTAAGGAGCTTGAATTAATTTTTATTGATGTAATTTTCAATTATCAGTGGCCTATACCCCTGTTTGTGGCAACTATACCTTTTAATGATTTAGATATATTGATGTTACTGCAGATTACGCTTGATTATCCATCCGAGTTCATTACTAGAGTTAGCGGCAAGTACAATTATCGCTGGTTTTCAAAATTCTTGAGATCATTTACTCTTGAGACAAATAAACGCACTTATGGACCTTACGAAGCTGGTACTCCAAGCTGCTGGTTCAAGGAAATTGAGTTCAATTATGAAGTTGAAGGTAAATTTTGGGGATTTTTTGGCACCCACAGGAATCTTAAATTTTGTGGATTATTTGGTGCCCACAGGCGTGATGGCATTGAAAGCATTGGAATTTATATCAAGCCTGCCGAAAATTTAAATCAAAATCGTATTAGTTACATCACTTGATAGAGATGGGGTTAAAGGTTATGCATGTTTATGTTTTTGTGATGCTGGCTAATGCTCAGGGTATAAGGCCCTGTCCGATAAGCCCTTGATCCTGTGCATAAAACTACTATGGAGTGCGGAGTTGGTGTTTTGAGTTTCTTTGTAGATCAAGGTATCAAATTTGTAAGTGATGGGCACATCTCTTCTTATTTTTTCTTGTATTTCTTTTGTGTAGCAATCCTTTTATCAATTTACAGCCTTTTTTTAACACTCTGGCTGATTCAATTGCCATCCAAAGTGTTAATAAATTCAACTGTGCGGATGTTTGTATCTTGTAGCAGAGGCTACAGTTGTTAGTTCTGTTATTCCTTTGGCTAATACTTTTTTCCGGCTTATAAGTCAAAGAAAATAGCTATAAGAGGTACTTCAGTTTTCGAAAATGGATTTAACTTGCGAGTAGGTTAGGAAACAAAAAAAAATTCTATAAATACCAAAGACTAAACAAGTCAAGTTCTGCTCCCTGTCCTCAAATCATTCATTGTTGAACCACGTATCTAAAAAATGGCAAAAAGTAGTGCTACATGAACTGCTTGATATCACTGTGAACAATCTGAAATCGCACAACTTTTGATTTGCAGCAAACTTCAACTGATTGGTTCTATTCAATTGTTTTCATTGAAAAGACGACCATCTAATCTTGTCCAGCCACACTGTTGGACCCGGCTACTCTTTAGCAAGTCCTGAGTCTTATACTATGAGTGCAGTAGCTCCTCAGATTTGAGTGATCCAAAATTTGCATTGTTCTAAAACTCCAGCTTAAACTAATTTGTCATCGACTAAACCTCTGTGCTTTACCGATTTAGTCCACCTGCTTAAAACAATTAATTCATTTAAGTGGCCTTAGATATCCGAGAAAACCAATGAATATTTGGTTAAACAGTATAATTAAAATGAACAGCCTTATATTTAAGCATGCAAGAAAATGCCAATTGTGCATTATTTGTCTCAACTCTAAAAATTAGATCACATCCTCGTAGCTCAATAGCAGGGTCTACGCCACATACATTAGGTAGGTGCGATGGACAGTTCTTTCCTAACTTATAAGTGTAATTTAATCGTCAAAAAAAAAACCTTTTAGCTATTATTTTCTAGATTACAAGACAAAACAAAAAATTTCACACTGGGACAAACGCAGGCAAGAAAACGCCACTACATATTGTGTCTCAACTCTAATATCGAATCCCAATAGCTCAATGGCAGATGTTGCCCATCTAAGCCTCACAGTGGCCAGCGCAGTAATGGCCGAGCACACAGCAGAGCTTAAAAGCATCAAAGGACTCCAAGCCCGGTTACCAATTACCATTTAGCTTGTCCATGCTCTTTATATTGTGGCTGTTTCCAACAATGTTGTAATTTAGAGGATTACCCAAGTATCTGTGTGTGTACTGTTTCATACAGAGGCGGATCTACGAGTAAGCGGACCCAGCCTCCGCTGGGCAGCAAACAGGAGGGGAAAACAGAAACAAGATAAACAGCTGGGTGAAAATTTGTGAAGTTGTGACCAGAGAGTGTGAGTTGCAATTTCATTAGATTAGAACAAGAAATTATAGAGCCACAAATGTTCAAGCATGAGCTTTTATAAATAGCTACTCCAGTCTCCATACAACAATAATTACTTCTTCCTTGGTGAAACAAATTGATCAGTATACTTATGAAGTTAAGTACACTACTTGTTTGATAAAATACCCATAAGAAAATTGAAATATCTTGCTAATTTAAAATTTTTCTGGCTGCAATCATTGTTATTCTTTTGAGAAATCGACCAATAAGCCAAAGATCCATCAAATATCATGATATTGTTTATAAGAAAGGAATTTGCGCTGGGCGAATTTTTTTCGCTAGATTCGCCTCTCGTTTCATATTTCCTATATTAAAATGGCTAACTATCTTGATGTTTTAGAAATCATGCTAAAACTTAGATGTCATTATGATTTACTAAAGAGGTATGTTGAAATAATATTTCATTTATGAATTTTAGTTAAACCTGATAAAGGAATGCCTGAAAAGTTTTATTCACTGAGATTTTACATCTTTTTTAAGATTAAAAATACGTTGGGATTTTTCATGTATTACGATTAAAAATACATTGTCCATGTTATGTCGGGATTAAGAAAATATAGTAATTAACTTTTTGAGGTTCTACTGCAATGATAGATGTCTTGCAGGCGTCTGGATATAAACATGGCCCCGGATTATCTTCAAACCATAAAAGACTGTGTGCCCATCTGGCCAATTTGAAAAAGATAAGGATAGCAGATTCACTCAGTTCTTGCCATTGCCATCTTTTACTTCTGTGGCATCATCTCTTCTTTATGAATTGAACTGCCAGGCAGTCCTGGATCACGTTATAATTTAGTAAATTCAGAACAAACAGTCAGACAGACAGTTCCAATATATGTGACATGCATAAAGATTTTCTATTATTTATATCAGAAATTAATATATAGTTATATTTGAATTACAATGACGAAAACCCTTTATTAGAAAATGTCTAATTCCACAAATAAATACTCACATAATCATGTCTTAATAAGGTCTTCTGTCTTAGTTGAGTCTCCATCCATCAACAATAATACTAGGCTGTCAGCCAATACTCCTCTATTTCTGTTTATATGATGTTTTACTTTTTTCACACATTTCGCTTCGCTTTTACCGGATACTTAAAATTATTATTTTTAATTTGTTTGAATTAAAATATCTGTAAAATTTTAATTTACAAAAAAAAAAGATTATAATCTTAAACCACCTTGAAATTTGTGTAAAAAGTCATCCGTCGTGTAGAAAAAACGAACCAACTAGAATTCTGGCTCACATAAACTTATCAGTGTGGATTACATTTATCCTTAAAAATCCTAAATAAACAAGGAAGCTTCTTGGGCTTTCCATTCTGGATGCATAGTTTAATCTTGAGAATGTGTTAGCTATCTGTATTTAGGTTTTCGATGAGCATTTCAATAAGTAGATATCAGTAAAGCTGCAACTTGTCATTGAAAAATGCATATGATTCATGTAAACAATTATTGCTTTTATAATTGCTCTACTGCCTGCCAGTCTGCCACCATATTGAGCTGCCAAAATCTGTATCCGCAATAGGTTCTGCAGCATTAGTTTTGCTTAGGATATGCTCAGGATCTTTCTTGCAAATTGCTCAAGTCCTATTATAATGGAGTAACAAGTATGGGTATTACAATTATTGGTGCATGTATGAAAATTATTAAGCACATTACAAACAAATATATATTTTCTTCTTCTTTTTCATTCGACATCAAATCGAGGGAAGGGGATATGAAGATCCAAACCAGAGTTCTTTTTTTAAGATTAGGGATACGATTTTATTGCTAATCCTCAAACATATAAAGATATTTTTTTCATTCAACACGAAACCGAGGGAAGGGGATACGAAGATCGAACTCAAAGTTCTTTTTTCAAGATTAGGTATACGCTTTTATCGTTACATCATATTTACTCTCAAATATTAAGATCTTCAACAATCAAGCAATGACTTCTTAGGGTATTCTTTCGAGCTCTGAAATTTCTGTAGACATAAATCTCTATTTCTCTGCCAGATTTTGTCAAATGACTATTGAGTATTAACTCGCACCAGTTTAAAATTTTCTTCATGTGCTTCTCAACAGAGAGATACATATAAAATGCCTCATGTGCTTCTAAACAGAGAGATACAGATTAAATCTCCTGCTAAACATAGTTTTAGAGATCTTGCATGTGTCTCAGTTCTCTCAAATGCAAGCAACAAGGATTATTCTAAATTGAACAGCATAGACCCATATGGGCACTTGTCAGAGATGTGCCTCAGTAACATGTGACACTGCACAATTAAATTACTCTTGATTATGTTTTACTTGCTAGTAGTTAATAATAATATTTTTGAATTTAGTCAACTGCTGATCCTGGGATAGGGATGGAAACATAGAAAACCAAGGCATAGCATGCTGCAAATGAGACAGATATTTTTTATATGAAGAACAAAGTTGCGCATAAAGTCTGGCAATTACGATATTTAAACAAATTATCCTACAAAGGGTCCTCATCAGTCATCAAACACTTAATGAGGCCCTCAACTAAGAAACAAACTGGTAATGCATATTATAGTTTCATAACGGAATAGCAAATCTGTAAAAGAGTGATTCTGAGAAATAAATACAGAAAATTAAGCATGTTAAAGAAAAATCAACTTCAACTGATCCACAAAAAAATATTTATTAATATAGTTCATCACGATACTTAAAATGGCTTCAATCACCACAATCTACAGAACTGTAAGATGTCTATAGTATTTACAGGGGTTTACTTTGGCAAAATATGATGGGTTTAATAAGAAATCTTCTCAGAAGCTTGATTTGGTGACTAGACAATCAATCGGAATAAAACAGGACACGGCTTATAGGAAATCCGCCAGAGATTATAAAATATTTTATACAGCCTTCAGAAATTTACAGCGCTGGCATCAATTATTGTTAGAAGCCACAACGTAAACAAGTCTTCTGCATGAACCACAAGAAAGTTCACAGTTTCTTCTTCTTATCACTTGTGTGTATAAGACTTTAAGAGCTTGATACTATTTTACCTCGCTTCTCTGCTCCCCTTGCTTTCTCGATACAAAGTTGCAAACTGTTCTGCAGAACTGCTAGTTCCCAAGTAGAAATAAAAAATGTCTTAGGAAAAGTGAAAATGACTGCAAAAAAGTTACATGTGTGAAAACCAAAGCAGGAAACTTAAAACGGGGTAGAGAAATACATACTTGGGGGACACTGAACTATGCAACTCAGTACCACTAGTGGATGGATCCCAGTGATTAGCATTCAATATAGAACCATCGTCAATGACTCTAGCAGATTCTGGAGAGCCCGCAAAACTTGCTGTTGAACTTCTAGAAGACACTCCTACAGAAAAAATTATAGGATCATGAGTATTGCAATTTTTTAAGGGAGAATCAAACAGGGAAAGTCGCGTACTATATATTTGGCATCAATCTGTCATTACTCAATAACTCAAATAGAGCTAATAAACAATTAGAAATAACCATCTTGAAATTGTATTGCAAAGGCAAATCCAAATTTCAGATAAAAGGGAACTTAACTACTCGGCATAGAAAACAAATATCACAAAGGATGCTATTCAAATGCTGGAGCAAGGAGGAAAGGTCGTCTATGAAAATATTCAATTTTCTATACTAGACTGGAAAACACCTATAATTAACAATACACAATAAGATATATACAATCAAGTAAGATGTGTACCTTGAAAAAGTATAACAAGACAAAAGACAACGGTGAAGAGCATCGCAAACAAGTTTCCACTTGACGACGGTGATGATACCTTGGCAGCTTTCATCTTCTTCAATGCCTTCATACGCTCAGTCCTTGCCCGTTTCAGCATAGCCAACTGTGCAAACTCTTTAATGAGCTTCTGATCAGCAGCATCCAATGAAAGACCTCTAGGTGGTCGGGGAGGTTTTGGAGGCTTTTTAGCACTCAATGTTTTACGTTTATCCCTCCCTATATTGTTTTCTTTTAGATCTGCAACCTCTTCTCCCTGCACCTTTTCATCCATTAACAGTTTCACTCTCTCCGGAGAAGTCACGCCGCCATTTAATGATTTCGAATTCCCTCCATTTTCTCCCTTTTCTATAACATCAGCACTAACAAATCCTCTAAATAACTTGTCAAACAAATTTTTATCTGAGTTGACAGATGGAACTTTTTCTGCTTGTGGCGCTTCATCACTAGTATTCTCACCAGCCTCAAGATCAACCCCAAACTCCCTCTCTTCCAGAGGAGGTTGATCCATCAGGGATTTTGGTTCTCCTCTCCCAAAATCCTTCAATTCTGGACTGCAAAAAAATTGAAGACCAAACCAACCGAATGTTCAGGAAAACTGATCAAATTCTCAAGAAAATGCCGACAATGAAATCAATTAGCTTCTCCATTTACCTAAGACCAAAAACCAAACTTAATTGACAATTAACCCATCTCCGTATCACAAGACAATTCCTTGAAAACCTCCACACAAAATTCCCATTTTTTACTTACCTAATTAAATTCCCACATTTTTTTCCTCATTATGAAATTTCCCACATTGAACTATGAACAGTAGGACTATAGAAAGAATGAACAAGCAAATTATCTCTCAGTTGCCTTTAATACATAGATATAAACACATTCTGAAATTCTTCAAACCATATAATAAAAAATTACAAATGAATAAAACAAGTAAAACTTTCAATTCTATATAAAACCATACAGTTAAAAATGATGAATAAAGCTTAAAAGACCAAGCTTCAAACACCACCATTCATTCTCCAAACTTTCAAATCAGAAAAGCAAAGAACAAAGTACAAAAAAACCACCAAAAGAAACATAAAAACACAATCTTTACACACTACAAGCATCAAAATCCAATCTTGCAAAATGCAAACAAACAATTACACAAAAAAGACAGAATCTTGAAAATGTGTGTAATAAAAGAAAGTAAATTTTTACCTTATGGGAGAAATTAAGGAGAGCCCAGATCCAATGAAGCCCAAATGATGTTAAGGGGTTCCTTAAAATGTGAATGTGAGTGTGTGTGACACAGAAAGAGAGACAAAAAAAGATGAATGCACGAGGGTTTTGGGGACAAGCAAGAAAGTTGTAATTTATTTCAATTTTTGAAAGTAGGACAGGGACTATACACTTCACTATTAAATGTACATTTATGTACACATGTATGTAATTTCAAACCATATTTTTGTTTATAAAAAGAAAAGAAAAAGCATTCAACATTCGATCATATCAAAAGAGAGGTCATGATTTGATATTCCTAAAAATCCTAGTCAAGCTCCACCGACACCAAGCCTATACATACACACATTTTATTTTGAATTATGTTATTTTTTATTTTGAATTATGTTATTTTTCTTTAATACAAATTTGATCATTTGATTTTTCTTCTTAGAAGATAAATTACCTTTTCTTGGACATAAATTACCATTTACCGGCGGGCGTCAAATATGTCGATTAGTTCGGATTTTGATGAAATTAGATCTAGACTCCAACTCAGACCCGGACTCAATTATATATGTTGAGTCCATATCCAGATTTGATTGAAATTTGGATACCTAAATTCAGACCCAATCCATCAAATTTTAGTTCAGTTTCATTTGGATATTAATCGGATCTCAATTTATTTATATAATTATTTATCAATTATAATAATTCATCTAATTAAATATTAATAAAATTTAAAAATATATACAATTTTGATTTTAAATCATCCAAAAATTATATAATCAAAGTATGTATAACAATAACATATTCAAAAATATCTAATTAAAAGATTAATAGTAATTATGTGTCAATCACTTTGTAATATTTTATCTCAAAAACTAACTGAATGATTACATATGAGCGTTTAAGATTATATGAACGATCAGAGTAACAATTCTGACAAGACTAAGAAAACTACGTGGTAACTTCAAGTTGAATGAGACATAGGGTCCTAGTATTAGAATAGGATAACTAATACTCCCTCCGTCCCAGCCATTTGTTTACATATGGTTTGGTACGGAGGTTAAGAAATATGTATAAAGTAGTGGAAAAGAGTAAGAAAAGTGGGTGAAGTGGTGGGACCCATTGATTTTTAATATATAAAAGGTAGATAGTGGAGTAAAAAGTAGTGTGAAAAGAAAAGAAAAGTGAGAAAGTGGTGGGACCTATTAACTATTTTGGGTAAGTTTTGAAATGTAAAAAATTGGATGGGACATCCAAAAAGAAAACTGTAAAGAAATGGTTGGGACAGAGGGAGTACGAAGTAAAATTAGACTATTAAAATATTACTAATTTAAAATACATTGTATGCACATTATATTATACACTAATATATACATACATACATACTCCCTCTGTCCCTCTGAATTGTATACATAATTTTTTTAAAGTTCGGCACGCACTTTAAGTTGAATATAAAGTATACTTCCGTAATTCATTTTTAAAATTTTCTTTTTCTGAATTAAATTTCAAGTGTTATACTTTTATTTAGAAAAAGAAAAAATTTAAAATTATTTATATAGCTATGTTA
>PHNY01297843.1:1384-13804 GCA_003724115.2 Anethum foeniculum
ATTAATCTATGTTTTAAAGTGTTATAAAGGCTTGTATTGATGGATCTAAACCTGTATTCGAAATGGAAATTCTTAAATTACTAAGTACAGAAAGGTATGGAAATTCTGAAGGCAAAAGCTCTCGAAATATTCATTTGTCCCCAGGTGCTTCCTTTAAACTTGATTGGTTTTCTTGGAAAGAAAGGCAAACGAGCTATCACATGTGCTTCATTTATATGTAAATATTTAATTCTTTCTTTCCCTAATTCAGCCCGCGCTTGCTTGTTTTTTTATAAAATTCGAACTCTTGACATCGGGTAAAGGGAACGAGGGAGATATCATGCTTTTTTTTAACTTTTTGACCATAACGATATTGTCCGAAAGTGATTTTTTCGGCTTTGACTATAGATTTGGTTTTCGTTTTTAAAAAAAAAAGATTTAATTTGGTTTGATTTGGTATTTAGACCAACCTAAGCAAAATCCGACCCAAATACATGATTCAAACCAAAACTTATATTGTAATTATTCATTTACGTAATGCATTTATTTAACTCGAAAATGATGATATGATAACTCAATTTAATTTAGTAACTTCAATTAAACCACACAAAAACGCAATTCAATTGAAAAATATAAAAATTTATGGAACAGTAAAAATTAGATCATTATCACTACTTTATTAAAGTAAAAATAAAGATTATTCATTGGTCGGTAAAATGGGTCGAGCGGGCTAAAAAAAATTTAAATGTATGTTACGGGACCAGGGCTCAAACAAACTTATACTTCTTTATTAAGACCAAAATTTTTAAATTCAAATTAAAGAAAATCTATTGGTCGGTATTAATGGGCGCAGCGGGCAAAAACAAATTAATGAATAATATAAACGTGGGCTAAAAATAAAACTTTAGCTCTATACAACTTCATTAAAACCATATTTAATATGATCTGTTCTTCGGTGACAAAATAAAATTAATGTAGGGGTCTTGGCTAAAAAAGATTAAAGTATATACTACTTCATTAAAGCGAAACTAAAGATAATCTGCTGGTCGGTGTAATTGACCTTTCGTGCTAAAACAAATGTATACTATGGACAAAGGCTAAAAGAAAAATATAAATCTATACTTAGTAAAACGAAATTAAAGATAATCCGTTGGTCAGCTCTAAAATAAATTTATTGTATACCATAAGTCTTCGCTAAAATAAAATTCAAGCCAAACTAAAGATAATTTGTTGGTTAGTATATATATCCTTCAATTTCCCTATTGTTGATAGTAGCTTGCTGAAACACCCCATTCCTCGAACTCTATACCCAAGCCCTATACTTCCCAAGTATAGACTTCTCTAGCTTCTAGTTCCCTGAACCCTAGTTTCCCAAGCTCACTTATCAACATCAATTACAACTCGAATAATTCAATGAATAAAAGTGTTTACAACTCAAATCAATGAACTCTCCAATATATGTATATCATATATAATACTCGAGCTCGTGAGAAAGATTTAAAAGTAGGCACTGAGTCGTTTTTGTGTGTTCTATTTGAAAGGAACCAACCACACAAGTATTTATAGTGAAACAAAGGAGGTTGAATTAACAAACATAATTGCAACGATCTTGAATCTCATTCTCACGTTCAATTAGTTAGGGTAATTCAATTTCCGACGTACACATAACGTTCATGTAGAGAGGGATAGAAAAAAATGAATTGAAAAGATTTGCCCTCAATACATACGTAAAATATGTTTATAAAAGTTTGTTTTGGAAAAGATTGTGGAGAATAAAAGACTCCTATAATCAAAACATTTTGTTTCAAAAGAAACGTTGCTCATTTAGAGCTCTAGTATATATAATACAATATATATATATATATTAGACAGCTCTTACAGATCATGCCCTATAATTTCTCCACATTTTAGGACTTCAAATTGCATTTGATAAGATTCTGGGCGTTGAGTGACAGCTTGTTGTTGTCCACTATTTTTTGTCATCTTAGCTTGCTAGCATGTCTTGTTTTTCCCATCTTAGCTTGCTGATAAAGTCTTAATGAGCATTTTAAATATGTCCTGCAAACCATGGTTAGTAACAACTTCTGGACGATTGCCCTCAGCTTGCTGTTATCATCAATTTACTCTATCTCAGCTTGCTGACAATGACTTATTAATATGTCCTGCAAAATAGAGTTTCGAAAGCACACAAGCAGCTAGCAAGGTACTAGTTCAAGCCTATGAGCTTTCTAACAAGTGATCATAAAAACTATAAGGCTATCAACCTCCCCTTTTTTTATAATTACTCAATATACTATAGGAGAGTAAAACTCCCCCTAAATCCATGCTTCCAGCAAAACAAGCTTAGATATATAATAAAGCATGATGTATTCCGATGCAACACATGTATTCATCATCAAAACATCATACTAACAGTCTCCCCCTTTTTGATGATGACATACTTGAATACATCGGAGAGACTATGTTGCCCCCCTAAAACAATGCTCCCCTTGATTGACATAGTATCTTAACATATAATCAGGTTAACATGTATCATATGCAATAAGATATAATGCTATTCATCATGCATAAAACATTAGTAACATTATAGGCATTTTATTCTTCTGTATTCATGTTCTTCTCACCCTATGACATCATCAAAAAAGGGGTTAACAAGATAGGCATGAAAATAAAATATGTCATAAAGCAAATCAAATCAGTATGTTATAAATATATCTCCAAATTTTTTAGCCACAACAACTCTTCTTCTATACTGTATAATAGCTTATTGACTGAACTTATTTCAAATAATCTTGAATGTTGTTTCAGCCCATGTCACCAATCAATGAAGTTACAATAGTATTCTCATTTTCTAATTCCTGCACAACACCATGTACATATACATATATTTGTCCCATCTATTTACTAGAGGAAACTCATTAGTATCACAATAATAATATAATCATATTGAAAGAAATATACACTGACGAATTGTATACTCACTGTTTTGATACCCAAATTTTGTTGGATTCACTATGGTCTGTAGATAGAACATAATGAACATGTAATGCCCCCAAATCCGGGGTCAGGAATCTGGGTCGTCATGCATCCATCCAATCAAGTGAAACCTCTATTTAACTCACTAATCTAACAAAACCACATCATAGACCCCAATCCTTTACACACACAAGTTATAGTCTTAGAAACAATGTACAACAAGTATCATATGTTATTACAAACCAAATGTACTTACTAGGATCTCACACTATTACTCACAACCTCTATATCAAGTTGTGATAATCTCTAATACAAATTATGACCTATCTGAATGCTCTGGTTCACCTGAGGCAAAGCTGCAAAGAGTCTACGGAAGGTCTATGCGGTTCTCCGCACCACTGTAGGCGACTAACACCTCACCGAAAAACTGGTTAACTGTTGTGTTGTGACATTTGAAAGAAAGCAAGAGTGAGCAAAAATGCTCATCAATAGTATAAAACGGTTTTGGAAATGACTGTTCAGATAACATATCTTTTTCATAATATCTCTGAAATCTTTGTTATGCATAATATGAACAAAGTTTTAATAGAGTTTAAATGAAGAAGTTACTAAGTACTTCAACATATAATCTTTTCATAATTTCTGAAAACCTCTATCGGTAAAAATATGAACAGAGTTTGAATATACGTCATAAAGTAAGGATACAAGGTGATCTTATATATCAAACCTTGTCTTTTAATATTTTTCAGAAATCCTCTTATAAAAGCATTATCATCATTTCACTTTTGTAACATGTATATAAATGTTACAATTTAAAACATAGCATATCTTTTCTTGTAAAACCACAAAGTCTCAATATATTTCTTATAGATGAAGTTACGAGATACTTCATTTTTAAAACGTCATTTTGAATGTTTGACCCTGCCAACTCTCATTTATCGCACAGCCGTAGCCTTTCCTATTGGGGTGCCTTGGATAGAGTTGCAGAAAAATATCGAATTTGGATGATGAACTAATAATTTGGAGTATCACCGCGCCAGGTTGTATACATACGATGATCAGTCGCATTCGTACAACCCAAATATTGTCTACATGTAGAAGGAAAAACTGCTCCCAGAACTTCCACAGGAATGAACCGCTCCTGGAACTCTTCCTGTTGGGATGAACCGCTCCCAGAACATCCTGGCCATTTAGGCCAATTAAAATAGTGTTAGACCGGCGCTACTCGGCCTCTTACACTAACTCCTAGTTCGAATAGAATAAATGAATCTGAAACGTAAAGTACACCTCCCTTTCCCCAAGTAGGAACTTGTTAATAGGACTCCACAAAGAAGTCGTATCGGCTTGGAAAGGAGGACCCACCAATATTTCCTAAGCAATGCTTATTAATGGATTAAACTTGTCCCTTGACTTACTTCCCGATCGTTGGGTAAGTAATAAAATCTTCTTTCCTATCATTTTGCAACTTTATTGCTAATTTATTAAACAATCGTTGTACAGGACTTCCCATCTTTTTCAGCGATATTTAAATCTTATTCGTACGGAGATTTAAATTGAAAACATGGTTTGGGACCCTCCCTTTACTTTTTAAAATGTCCTTGATAAGGTTCGAAAATATTTTTCGAAAGTGTAGAAGGTAAAAGACGATTTTCAAATCATTTTTATTCCTATCTAGAAATAGTTGATGAGTATTTATATAATATTCTTTAATTAAATGTCTATTAGAGAATATCCTTGAATAAAATAATTATGATTTAAATCCTTAAATGGATATTCGACAATAATACTCATCTTGTAATTATTGAAAACTTTTTCTTAGCAAACTTCTTTGGATAAATATTCAAAATAATATCCACTTGATAATTCAAGTTACTTGTTCGAAAATAAAATCTTAAGTGAATCCTTAAAATAAATATTCACTTCATAATAATACTATTGAGTGAATTCTATTCAAGTATTCAGTATTGAAAACTACGCATAGCGTATTCGGGAACATCGTCTCCCGGTTCAAAAATCGTTCAAATCATAAGCCCTATACTTAAGGGTTTCTTGTAAAATCTAGCTTATAGCTATCATAGGTATTATTAGCTCATAAGCTCAAAATTTAAATCATGCTTCGGATATTGAAAATATGTTTTCGAATCATGCATGCATTTGTATCGCATTGTATAATCACAAAGCATTTTAATCACAAAAACAACAGTAAGGGTTTGCAAACTTGCCTGATGTCCTAGCTCTATCACCATGTTCCCCTCCTAGTCCTGAAAACTCTACCAAGACACAATATAACCTCGATTAGATGTTTGGTCAACGGTCCACTTACCCTAAGTAGACTTACTCTAATCGACTTTCACTGTCACTCGGATCCACTTAACTCACGATATTTCGACCCTTTTTCTATGCGTTCATAATCTTGTTCTATGCACCAATATGTCATTTTGATAATCCTCATCAACTTTCGTGTTTTGATCGACTCCAATTTACTCTCTTAGTTTGGGTACAACGGGCGGTCAAAGTAGTACCTCCATAGTTGACTTTTCGTTGAATCACTATTACGCGACTTGCACTATAACTTTTTTAATAAATCAAAAATTCAACATTTAAATAAGTAACAACCTCAAGGAGCTTCTTTAGTATTTTTAATATTTTTCATAAAAGTTTCTTTTCAAAAATAAGAGTTTAACTCGAGGAAAAAT
The DNA here is from genome assembly GCA_003724115.2 of Anethum foeniculum. Lineage (NCBI taxonomy): Eukaryota > Viridiplantae > Streptophyta > Magnoliopsida > Apiales > Apiaceae > Anethum > Anethum foeniculum. Next base: position 7,036 of record PHNY01297843.1, read on the forward strand.
ATTTTAAAATTTCGGTCAACTATAGAGTTTTACTATTTGCGCTAGTTTCACTAAAATGCCCATAACTCATTAACCGTTATCTCAATCGACACATCATCTTCGCGTGCACAATATATAGAACTTGTACGTTGTGAATAAATAAGAATTTTGTTTTTGTTTTAGGATCATTTTCCCAAATTGACAAAGAAGGCAGTGGCTATGCACTGCATTGCGTCATCGCGTAACTTCCGTTCTAACATTTTTATAAAAACAAAATTTAATCTTCTCAAGCTCAAATCTTGCAGAGGCCTTCCTCAATATACAATTCACCTACTGAACAAGTTTCATTAATTTTAACCATGTTTAAGGGGCTCGTTTGCATCCTCAAATTGAGTTCAATAATCATTTTGGTTTACTTGTGTGACTTTTTCTAAAACGGACTTTTCTCCTAAACCGTACATCATCTCGACACGGTCTTTATATGGTTAAAAACTTCAAAAAATTATCTTTACTTTCATAGGAAGTGGTGTTGAAAAATATAAGTTTTACAGTTTGAAAACTTTGTTCAAAACAGGCCTAAAATCAAACCGGCATTACGACGGCTGTACGTGTAACGATTCCCGAATCTAACTTTGTTTAATCCGTTTAACAACAACCCGACCATCAAATACAACATATTTCTTGCAAGGTCAGTCCATATACTCTATGAAATCATCATCAACATCACCCCATCACAATTAACCATCAAGATGAATCAACATATACATGAACATAACTTAAACTTAAGGTTATAAATTATGTCAAACAAAGGGTGGGTGAGTGGTTATACCTTCTTGGATCCTTAAACATACTAGTAAGAGATTGTAAACCATAAAGGAGCCTTCATCTATGCTTATCATCCTTAAACTAGCAAAAGAAATCAAGAAAACAAGTTAGTAATTTTCGGAGTTACTATTCACCCTCAACTTCAAACATTTTTATAAAATTTAAAACTTCATGGATGACNNNNCCAATTTGGTACTCACCTTCTCCATGATATGGAGGATATATGGTTAAATTTTGGTGATTTATGAAGCTTTAGAACTTGAGATATGTATTTTTCTTTCATGACAGTTTTGCTTGGTAGGTTTGAAGAAATGGAAATGGGGGAGAAAGAAAGCTTCTTGCTTTTGGCCTTTTTGAAAAGTGTGGTGTGTAAATGATATGTATTTGTGTATGCATAGGTTTAGTGAGCTTTCAAGAAGTTTCCCATGATATTATTATAGTCTTTAGCTTCTCTGGTAAGCTTGGAATCCTAGATTAGCAAAAGTCAAATTTAGACTAACTAGATGCTAATTCTTTGTACTTCTAGTTGGCACTTGGTTGGGTTTCTAATTCCTTTACTTTGTATGGATTGTATAAGAAGCTTGTATGGATTACACTTGGTTGCATGACCATAATAGCTACTTAACTAACTTTGTTCCGTTATCTCGAATAAATCCTTGAAAACGCTTCGCGATATCGTTCCTCGTTTCATAAATCCTTATTGATTTCCATACTTGTACTTACATGCCTCGTACAATTTAATTCTTATAACATCCTTTGGTGCCACGTAATCTTCATGTTATTCGCTAGAAATAGTGCCATTTTGAAAAGTTTGCCGATTGCGAAAACTAAAGACTTTTACATACACTCATTTTCAATATAAAGACGCACCGTGAACTCAGATTCTAAATTTTCATACTCGAACATAGTGTGGTCGTAAAAGTTTTAATTAAATTGCAAGGTTACTATTCATGAAAAATTGCAAATTAGTCCAAAGTTTCGGGTTATTACAGTCTCCCCTCCTTAAAAGGATTCTGTCCCGGAATCTAAGAAAGTAGTCGAGGGTACTTCTCTAATATAACAATATCCAGATACTAGGTTGACTTTCCAACCTTCTAGTTCCATCACAATACTTAGTCTGTTCTATAATCTCTATTGGGCATTTTATATAAGACAGTCCTGGTTCTACTTCCATACGTTTATATTCTATTACATTCCTGGATTTCGGATTATACTTCCTTAACATTGACACGTGGAACACGTTGTGAACTTGGTGTAGCTTTTGGGGCAAGGCTAGCTCATAAGCTAACTCCCCAATGCGTTTTAAAATCTCGAATGGTCCAATATAACTGGACTTAACTTTCCTTTCTTCAGAGATCTCATCAATCCCTTCTAGGGATACACTTTTTGCAATACTAGGTCTCATACTTTATTCTCTCTGTACTTACGAGTTCAGTCCATATATTCCTTTTGTCTGTCGTGGGCTACCACTAGCCGGGTACTGATAAGGTCTATGGTTTCTTTGGTATGTTGAATCAACTCGGCTTCGAGTATCTTTCGCTTATTAACTTCTTTCCCAACACATGGGAGGACGACACCTTTTCCATACAACGCTTCGTAAAAGGCATTTTAATGCTCGTACGATAATTGTTATTGTCGCACTCTCAATTAACATCAACTGGTCATTCCAGCTTTCTTTAAAATCCATAGCACAGGCTATTAACATACATCTTAGTGTTTAAATGGTCCTTTCACCTTTTTAGTTCCCCTACCACATTTATACTAGTGCTTAAAGCTTCACTCATTAGTGTTTGCTCTTTTCGGTCTATCATCTCCGTCGATTTGCTCTATATAATAAATCTGGTTGTATTTCTACGCAATCGCCTTTTGTTGCACGTTTAACGTCAGATTTAACACCTCTTCTCGTGGGTACGTAAAACACTTTGTGGTCCTTTTGCCATTCCGAAGTAAACACCATGTCGCACACAACTGATTGATATGCTTTAAGAATGTTGAATTCCGATGAGCTTTGGATTTGCTTTCATTGTTTGTCGACCTTCGTCAATCCACTTCACTATGATATTTTGGTAACGCAATATCTTCTACATCGCATTCTCATCCTCCCTAGTGTCTTGGACGTATTCGCATGTATTGGGAGTTGCTACCAGTTGCCTTTAAATGGTTTGAGCGATCTTCTTTGTCCTCTGCGCTGCTATGAAATTAACATCTTTCGTCTTCCCGCTTTGTCCCATCGTAAGGGACATCGCTGTCTCCTCTCCGTGTGCTTGCTTGGGAGGCATAACTATACGAAATTCCTATCGACGATAGGTGGTCCTCCCAAATGCCCTTAATCAAGGCATGGCATTTGACGTATCTTAAACTCTCTGGATAGCTCTCTCGTTCTACTTGTTGATCTATGAACCCCAAGTAGTGCATCTGCTCGATCTTGTTCACAAAACACTTAGGAAAAATCTAGTCGTGGAATTAAATCTTGGGCTCTTATCTAGCACCATTGCTTCTGGGACTCTCTGTTGCTAACTATCTTTTTCGCCTTCATAGCTAATTTGTCGAGTGGAGATTCCTCGCTTATATTAAAATAATATGCAGGCTTATATAACCTATCGATTATAAACCAAATAACATCATGGCTCAACTTGGTCTTGGTAATCCCTCTTTCAAATTCATTTTAATAAATTCTTATTCCTATTGGGGAACTTCTATCGGCTATAATGGTTCACTAATTCTTCATTTTTTCCACTTTATTCCTCTAGCAGGTTGAGTACTTAACCAATTGATATCATCCTTTTTCTTATTCGGTCATTAATAATATTCCCCTAAGTCTCTATACACCCTTAATTCTTCCCGATACATAATAAAAGTTTTATCCTCTTGTTATGCTTTCTTGTTACAACCTTCGCTTCTCGATCAATTCTAATCGAATCTTGTTTTCCATTAATTCTCTTTTACTTCTCTGTTACCTCAACTTCAAACTTCATCTTTGCCATTTCTCTCATCAGTTATCCTGAAATTTGGCATCTCTAATCTCTCTTTTCCTACTTAAAGTGTCGGCCACCACATTGGTCTTTCCTTAGTGATAGCGAACTTTGCAATCCTAGTCCTCGATGAATTTCGATCATATCCTCTATTTCATATTCTATTTAAGTATATACTCCAAATTATATAAAAAATTTCTCATGTTTTTCTCATATGTTAAAATCTTCATCTCTTTCAGTGCGAAATCGAAACCATGTTCAGGAAACCTTATGTCGTGGTCCTTAGGTTGCTTAGACGCATCATTATAATTCACTCAAAAATCCTCTTTTAATCATCATGTATTGCTAACATCGTACTGCTTCTCATCATCCCAGTAGTTTGTGAAAATTCTTAAATTCATACAGGTTTGGTCATTCCCAAATCAATTACATACTACATGCACAATCTAGTAGGGGGGTACCTTCAATCACAATTGGGTTCCTCCTAACATCCGTTTATCATTATACTAAATGTCCTTATAGTATATTCTAAGCATGTTATTCCTATTTTAAAATAATTATTCATCAGATGCTCCGACTGAACGATTTTGGCATTGGGTTTCAATCTCATATTAGAGCAACGGTTCACAACTGTACCTCCCGTTGTCCATAAGGTAATCAGCCTTGGAAGAATGATTTTCCAAGATATCAATGTATTTTAGACAATCATTATAAGATTTCAACATTAGATGTTTCAAAAATATTAAGGAGTTCTGAATACAAGGAGTCACAATACTCAAAAGATCAAAGGACCGACAGAAAGAATACAATAAGGTTTATTCTTCCCTGTCTTTAAAATATTAAATTACATTGATATGTAGGATATTCCTTGAAAGAAATAATCGTTAGACACAATTTCGTAAGGATGGCCTTTATAAGAATTACACATCAGATGAACGTTTTTCCTCTTGAATAATAAAAGGAAAAATCTTGAATAATCTTATTGAATGAAGTCAACCAATAAGGTTCCATAAATAACGACAAACCGAAAATGAGTTATACTTCATAGTAAATAAGGAATGAAGTAGTCTATTGAATAATCACTTTATGATTTCAAATGAATATCCATTATATGAACGAAAGAATAGGATATTGAAGTGACAAGATTATAAAACTGGATATGAAATCTAATTGAGTGGGCGACCTAGTTAGGTGTCAATGAAATTGTTTTTGGAAGATTCCATCATCACACATTCTTGCATATGGAATGCCTATGAATTCGGTTAACGATTTGATTGAAAGTTGAACTAGTATAACAATAACTAATCCATCTCAAAAAAACATTAATAACTAGCTAAACAAAAACGGCTAGCTCAAATTAGTTTGGCATACAACGACTAGCTAGAACAATAGGCTAGATTCTCATCATATCATTTAAAATTTCAACTAGTTAGAACAATTAACTAGTCTTTTATGAAGACATATGCAACTAGGCAGTTCAACTTGTTGTTATAAAATCTCAACACTGTAGCCATTGAGGAAGTTATGGCTACCTAGTTAATCGAGCTAAAATAAATAGTCCTTGAGTTTTATGGAGAAAAGCAAATATATACTATTTGAATAGAACGTCATTGGCATCGGAACAATCGATAGCCTGTCCACCCAAAGGTGTCTCCGTACACATACTTTATTTGATCGTTTAATAGACTTGAATACGGAATACCAATATCAAATTGATATCCTTACTATGATTTCAATGTTCGATATACTGTCTTAATCTTGGATAGAAGAAAGGATTCACGGATATTAGATGACCCATGATCTTAACAAAAAGTTGAATTATGAGCTCGAGTGAAGAGTCCAAGTATGAAAGACTGAACTTGATATTAATCTGATCGTTGAGAAATATTTATCGATTAATTAAGGAAATATTTATCAAACATCCTTTGGATATTTAAATGAAAGTACAAGGAGGTCTGAGCCACACGAGAAAATCTCAAACATTGAGCAGAAAGTTCATGGATCAAATAAAAGACTTTAGATAAGTCCTGGTTTAAAAAAAATATATTTCACCAATTTGTTACTCCACAAGTTCGAAGTAGAAAAGTAAAAGGATTGCCCAATATAACTTATCAAGGTAACACGAATAATGAATTGTTTGGAGGAGTAACGTGATAGCAAGTAAATACCATAATGAGTCAATGGTTTTTCTAAATATTATCATCGCCATTCAAAGGATGCTCCCATCTCCTCATCTTCGTAATTCCATATACCAACTACTGTGTCTCTCAACATTATTTAAAAGTCGTTTTTTAATTTGGTTTTCACAAATATGTCTGTCATTCCAGTGCCTTATCCTGAAGACCTTTCTTCACACCATTCTGAAAAGCACCTACTAAGTCGATAGGGTCCTAGTACATGCGTTCGACATGAATCCCGAGTGGCCAGTTCCCCATGGGAACAGATCAAAGAGACCTCTCAGGGATCTCAATGCGGTCCATAAGTTCAGTGGCATGTGTGTGCAAGTGAACATAGATTGCCGGAAATACAGAGTTCTACGAGTATATACACGCACTCTCTAATAATATTTCCACCGAAGAATTTCGTTCTAGACTCACTAGTCTCTTCTTTTGGTAGAATCTAAGATCGCTGCATCGCCCGCTGTAATCGTACGTAATTCCGTGGTAGACATGCATCAATTCTCAACGTCCTTGATCTCTTGGTTCAACCATCATGGCCTAATATATGAAGCATACTCATAAAATCATGTAGTGTGTTCGTCTTACGAAAATGTTCTCATAATACGTTGAAAGCCTTCTTTAAGGGAAATAATATCCTCAACGGTATAGTTCATAGGGTATTGGTGTTGGGTTTCGTGGTATCAAACACAGCAGAAAACGTAAATTAAAATCATAAAAATCAGAATTAACGAAACCCAAACGCAGGATCCATGCGAAAAATAGATATTTAATTCGTAGTCAGATTGTTTACCTTAAGAAGCTTTATCAATTCAT
>PHNY01297863.1:1385-12217 GCA_003724115.2 Anethum foeniculum
TATCCGATTTTAACGAATCGGGCGAGCCGGCTCGTTTAATTTTACACTAAATCGAGCCTGAAACGCTACCCGAATTCGATTCGTTTAATTTCACGAGTCGAGCCGAGCCAGCTGGTTTAGTTAAACGAGCCGGAACCTCTGCCCGGACTCAAGCTCATTTAGTTAAACGAGCCGAGTCGAGCCCAATAAAACGAGTTCGAGTCGGGCGAGCTCGCGAGCTGCCCGGTTCGAATTACAGCCTTAGACAAAAGGTACGCAGCATGGGCTTTTTTGGATGCTCAAGTAAATAGATAAGCTCTTGTGCTTGTATTTCTAGCTGAACTGAACACCTAAAGTGTTTTAAGTTTTAAAGTAAAAATAATAATAATAGAAAAAAATCTCCCCGTCAAGTTTTGACGCACAAGCACGAATGATATTGGGTACATTAGTACTCCGCTTAATACCCCTACACCAGCCTCAGCGACCGCCTATCATCGATCGAATTTGATCGCTAATAACCATTAGCGACTGATCCGGGTCGTCAATATCAGTAGCAAAAGAACTAGTCGTTGTTGATGGATGATGATGCACATGCAAGAGACGTACTCTGAAATGAACGTCGATCGAGTTCCCTATATAGAGAGGTGAAGATTGAACATTGTAACCAAAAACTCAGAGCCTGGAGATTTGCTGAGACATGTACAACTTTTTTTGTGTGTAGAGAACAGGGAAACTAGGCGCAACACAAAAGCACACTTCTATTACGTACAATATATATATAGGTTTACATAGAAACCTGGTACATTATGAAGGATTAGCATGCGATTACAGCAATGAGAATAGCATGTGATGACTGTACGTAACAAATTTAATCCAATTATTTTATGACCTCACACTTTTCAATTCAATTTTTTCGATGCTTATTATTTGTTCTAAACTGTAACTTTGCGATTGTCTAAATATTTGCAAAATACTATTACACTTTCATTAAATTTAAAAATTAACACGCCCATTAAAATCATATGGTTAATAATCGATAAAAGTGAACAAATATTTAAAAACACCTATTTTTTTTTTTTATCAGTTTGTACCATAAGTGTACTTCTTTTTGAATGTTTAATCTTCTTTTGAATAATTACAATTTAAATATATTTTTTAAATCATAATCTTTAATAAAAACAAACTTGAATGTTCAGTAATGAAGTAGTTTCTATTTCATAATCTTTATTGAATGTTTAGTAATGAATTAAAGTCTATTTTTAGATTCTGCCCAAGATATTTACATGCCTACAAAATATGTTCCATCACAATTTTTGATTAAAGCATACTTTGAATATTAGGGCATCTCCTACGACAATGATCCAAATGATAATCCAAATTTAGAGCAGATTACCCCAAATACTCATACTCCTTCAATAATGATCCAAATTTGAATCAAAATTTAGATCAGTTGATGATCCAACTTAGAATGGTCGGAGATGGCGTTAGGTTCTACTCTAAATTTGAATGGTCGGAGATGGCGTTAGGTTCTACTCTTAGATTCTGCCGAAGACGTTGAATGCTTATGGAGTAACTTTTCCCGGTCAGAAGTCAAAACATTATGGAGTAACGATTTAGGTTAGAAGTTCAATATTACGAGTCAATTATCTGTTAGAAAATTGAAAGTTGATTAAAAAAAACAATAATGAATTAACTCATTAACCAGAAAATTTTTTCATCTTAACTGAAATTCAAGTCAATTTAAAATAAAAAATGTTAGAAAGGAAATCAGTTCTCCTATTCTATTTACTTGAATTGCACAAAACCTACAACCAACTATAAACCTAGCGTACATTGGGGATATAAACCTGCTGATGTTAACGCTCACACACACACACAGAGTCTAGGTATCCCAATACGCTCTTATCGTATTCGCAATTATAGTAGATAAAATGAAATAAAGAAAAGAACAAGTCATAAAACAGTAATAATCACATTAACCTAGCATGTTTCGGGTTTCGCACTTGTAATGATTTTCCTATAACAAAAACGCATCCCCTTGGAAATTTACAAAATTACTCTTTCCACACAATAAATAATCTAATATTGTGAAAATTAAACAAAGTGAAGTTTTGCGAGAGTTCATAGAACTAAGAAAAAATTTGCTGTATGACAGTCTCTGCATTCCAATTGTAGTCCTTTAGAAGGTGGATGGCATCTGCCCTTGGCAAAGCAAGAAACTCCTGCACCATATATGTGGTATATAAGTAATATGAAAGGCTTATGGATAAGCAATTCTGTAATCGGGCAACAAAACCAGTCACAAAAGCAGGAAGTTGGCTGATCCAACAAAATATGTTTGCCAAATTTGCAAAGGATCACCATTTTTCTCTATTTCTTTTATGACTTGCAATATTGCACTAGACAAAATAAAATGCTTAAATCTCTCCTACCTTATTAATTGTAATGAAATATAATTTACTTTAAAGAGAGTGCAAAACTCACCATGACTTTGATTATTGCACTTTCTTCACATAAAGCATCTTTGGATGATACTTGTGCAGGGCTATTGCTATATTCCTTTGTCATACTTGAAGATACAGTAACCTGGGACGAATTCCGGGCACAAGTATCTGCAATTGCCTTGCAAGTAGAATCAGCAAGCAAAGAAGTACTAATGTCTTTAAGTGAATCAATCTTAAGAAGACCTTCAAACCCATCTTTACACATTTGAAGTTTAAACCACTCATTATGTGTGTGCAGTGTCGTCCTTATGATCTTCACAAGCCGGGGTTCTTCAATACCAAGCCTTCTACCAATGGCAACCTATACATGATCATGATCACATTAAAGTCAAAATTATAGAGATACTTGATCTTTTCTTACCATGCATGCATTTGAACAAGGGAAGAATTCAAGCTTGGTATGTACAAGCAAGTTGATACATACATGTTCCTTAACCTACGTTGTATTTTCTCATACACTAGAGGGTACCATATGTAAAGGATAAGTAAAAAAAGCGGAGTTCAAGAATCAAAATGCAGATCAACAGCACAAAATTGAACTTTTTTTACCAAAGATCTATTTTGGTCAATTGATGAAGAACCACCAAACCCAGCACCACAAAAGAAATTAGTAGGAAAGAGAATGAAGCAAGAAAAAACAATATAAAGTTCTTCCTTCCTCGTAGTTCTAATTTGTAAAATACTCATTATTGTGCATCATCCATGTTAAACATAGATCTTCCATGCTCTAGAAAGAGCCACCAGGAGCATGCTATGAGAACATGAGATATCAAATAAAATATCACAAAAACATCATTTTTAACTCTCTTGTCACTTTAGAAGGATACCTGCAGTTTTCGACTACCCATCTAACTTATACAGGAATGTCACCTGTAAGTCATTTTAGTTTTGGTAAGTAGTAAACTACCTGGAGTGAAGTTGCAATAGCATACAATGCAGAATCATCTGTTGATATCATTTCACTAGGTCTGAGTAAACTCATCACTGTTTCCTTTAATGGTTTTTCCAAAGTTGAATCTCTAGCTTCCAAAGGGCCTAAAATACCATTAGCAATCTTGAGAGCACTAGAAATATCACCAGTTCTGACTAGCTTCAAAAATTCAATCTGGCAAAAAAGAAGTGGAGAAGTGTGTGGCTCATCAAACTCAATAACTTAATATGCATTTTGTTTAAATTCAAAATATAGTAATGGGTTCTGCAAACCTGCTTTAGTTGGAACAGCAAATGAGAATTTTGGGTAAAAAAGTTAGGGTCTATAACATTTATTTCTTCAACGACCTCGGCAGCCATTCCTCTGCTTGCTAGTTCCTTCAATCTGAGCACAATCTCATACCTATTTTCCATATTGCTTGCTGTATCTACCGTAGATAATTTCTCCTGTAGAATAAAAGTAGATCCAATAGTAAAACACCATAAGAATTTAAGATTTTTTTTAATTACCCGTAGATCTAAATACAGGGACGGAAGGAGCCATAATAGTGCTAAAAACTTGCTTTATAATTAGAATCTCAATTGATTACCTGCTGTAGGTTTATCATATAGGGGTTGGAAGGAGCCATTATAGTGCTTTCATCTTGCTTGTTACTTCCATTTATAACTTCAGGAGTGATATCAAAATCCTCCTGTCTCCCCATCCAGCGTTTGCGTTTATTCCTCTTTGCAATCCCCTGACCTCTATCTCTTTGCAAGACTTTTGACATTCCGGTCTGATTGGTTCCACTTGTACTACAGTCTTCGTGGTTGCTTGTGGTTTCGTATGGATATCGCTCTTCAGTATCAATAGTTTGTGAGCTAATCATATCGGCGTCCGCTTCAATAGAAGATGTTAGTTGAGAGAAATTAGCGGAGATTTCAGAACCATGTTTATTATTTCCACATTCAAGATCAGACGAAATCCCTGATAAATACCCCGGCTCAGGTAAAGCACTTTTCAGTGGTCCAGACATAACATGAACTTCTTGTGCTGAAGAAGGAAATCAGTTAAGAGTTAAAACAGAACATTAGAAATGGATATTACATAGATTCTACATAGATTCTAGTCCCATGCAAAAGTACACAAGTGCCAACTATTCACCAGATGGAGAAGCAGAATCAACGATTCCCCTGTAGACGCAATACTCGTGGACGAGTTCATCGAGAATGGAAATATCCAATTTCATCCGGCATAATTCATTCTGCAAAAAAGAAAAAAAAAAAAAGAAGAAAACTTGACACATACAAAAATCTATTGCAGCAAAGCAGATATGTCAAGAAATTTAATGTTTCACATTGAAGTTTAGTTCATCCATTCCATAGTTTTCATGTTGTTAATCACTAGATGATTAATCCAAACGAAAAAACAGAGACAGATAAAGGTTGGAAGCTTCTCTAAAAGAACCAAAAAAATGTTATAGGTACTGTTAAGTAAGTTCGTTCTTTGAACATTGGATTGCACCTGAGTTCACAAGTATTAGTTAGCACATCAAGTGCACTATTACAAGTTCTTTCTTTTAAACAATTTGCTTTGCACCTGAGTTCATAATTATTAATTAGCATGTCAAGTATTTACAATAATCTATCTATACAATTACTGTATTTGATTAGCTAGTAATATGGCCCTTACAAGCTTTTAAACAGTAGAAGATTATCTTATATACTACAAACTTTTATATTATCAGAGAACTGTCAGTTGGAACAATAGGGCTAACAAGCTTTTAATAGTATAAATAATTTATCTTATACTAGCTTTATATCCCGAACGATACACGGGTATCTTTTAATATTTGTTGTTTGTGTTCAACATTTAAATAATCTAATTTATATTTATTCATATGTTTTCTTAAATATTTTCTGTTTAATTTAATATCATGTATAAAATATTATTTTATTGCTAATCATATTAAATGATTACTTGCATTACTTAATAGATCTAAAAATCTAAAAATAATATAATATTTCTTTTAATTTTTTTTTTTTTGGTTTGTAGATTTATAAAAGTAATATAATAGGTCAGGTTCAAGTGAGAACTTTATTCTAAATTAGAACTTAAAACTTATATCAACCTTAGAGATTATTTAATCAATCACTCAAATTTATTCTTCCTGCTCCGCAATACATGTGCTGCATAATATATTTTGTAAAATCATAAAATACGATATACTTCTGCAGTATACAATATTTTCCCCCTAAATTACGTATTTTTTTAAGAATAAATTGTTTTCTACAAAAAATAATTTATTTTTAACTCTTATAAAACGAATGAAAAAATAATTATGCAAAAAGAATGTTTAATTCAATGTATTTAATTAAAAAAGTAATACGTTTTGCAGAAAAATATATAAATTAATTCTAAGGTTCTAATATAAGATTGTTTAAGTGGAAAATGACCCTTAATCATAATACATACATGTATAGTATTTATATGTAGTTACGCATAGGTATGTAATCATAATTATTAATATTGATATCACGAGTGTTTTTAATACTTCTAAATTTAATAATTACAAACATTTATCAAATATTTCAATATCTTTTTTTGCTAAACACTATCTTTACAATTAATAATATAAATATTATATATATAATATGTTCACCACAAAACTTTGACAATATATTTTGAGATAATAGTATAAATATCAATTTTATTATATAACTGATACATCTAAACCTTAAAAATTAAGTAGTACGCTTAAAGCTAATAGTATAAATCATTAATTTAAATATATAACAAACAGGATAAAGTGAAAAAGACTGTTTTACCCCTACTTTCAGCTTTATTTACTAACAGTGTTAAAGTTTACTAACAGTGTTAAAGTGTTTTTAACGGAAATACACATATCGTAAGTAAACTGAGTTTTAGTATAGCACGTGGTAGTTTTTGAACTATAGTATCCCAAGTGGTCCGACACACTAACTGCAAGTACACATAATGCACTTTACTCAATATGTTACATATACATCATAGAAGATGAATTTAACTAAATTTACTTTAAAAAGATGTAGATTTGATAAGGTGATTTTGGGAATACTTCCTATAGTTAATTTTAGAAAATATTTACTATAATTTTAATATACTAGAAAATATAATTCAAACCGTAAATCTTTGTAATAATATGCTAGCTAAAACTATACATATATACTTAAATTACGTACTACAAACTGCAAAAAAATTATACTTGTCCTCTCGTGATCATTTTCGAAAACTTATTTCAAAGTCGCATCCTTATCACACCTAATCTCAAACATACCTACACGCTATTATTTCACTATTGTGTTCCAATATAAGTAGCTAACTTTTTCTTCTCTTTTGCTACATCTCAATCTTTTTAGTTGGTACCCAAAAAAAACCCATCTTTTTGGGTAGCGACAACAAAGCAATGTCACTTAATGTTGGGTTTATAGTTTATCAAAACCATTAAATAATTTTCAAAGCTACTTCGTCCAAAGACTTCAATAATGGAATCACCTTTTACGATGTTGGTCCAACTAAGTGGTTGAGTTGACTCAAGATATGTGCTAATGAAATATTCAAGTGCTTGAATTTCGCGATATATTCACCTTTTATCTTGAAGCTATTAAAAATCTCTAAAACTTCATAATTGCTTAAAAGTTGAAAGTGACATTTCTTTTAGTGATTCAAATTATCCTTATGAGCCCGTTCGGGTTATCTTAAAAAAAACTACTTATCACTTAAATTTAGAGAGTGATATGTAAGTTATAAGTAAAATATACTTATAATTTAAGTTTAGTGTGTCGTAAATTATCACTTATAAGTTGCTGAATTGTTTTTATAAAACTTGTAAAACAAAAACTTTATTCAAATTTAGTTAAGTATTAAGTATTTGGTTGTGGCCAATAAAAGTGTTTGGTTAATACGTGAATTTTAAACTAAAATCCCAAAATTAAATATACAAATCTTAGAATAAAATTTTAAAAATAAATAGGTATCCGGTTTAAGAAATATAAGCATTAAATAAAATAAATTTTACTTAGCAACAAAATTTTAATAAAATATAAACTTCTAACACTAACTACAAAGAGACTGGGTTTTATGTTCATAAAAAAACATAATTCAGTCAAAATTATGATATAAGTTGGAAATGCAAGAGACTGGGCAAGTTCAAATGCACCCTAAATAAGTTAGTACCAAACACCATCCCGTTTAAGTTTCTTATCAGAGCACCCAAATAAATTGGTCTTTGTTGGTTGTCGTAATTCTTAGCACCAAAATTCTGCTTATATTGTAGTCAATAGAGGTGAAAGATATATTGTGGGCAAGATGTGAAAGATTCATAATTTATGTATATATATTAAGTATAAACTTGTGTAGTTGAATGAAGTAGTCAAGCACTTCATAACATATTGAGTGTTCAATGCGGCTAGAGTGTAGCAAGACACAAAATAATCTACTAAAATGTTATTGGAGCAACAACTAAACAGAAAACACTTCTTGGAATATAAACGATTAAGTTATGTATTTATTAATTATCTTTATTAAGGGAATTCAGTATATATAAATGTGATCCTCACCCCAATTCCCGTATATTATCAAATTTGTCGAATACCCGTATCCCTGTAGTACACACCCGTATCACTTGCTTCTTAGTCTACAACTATCTTATAATACCCAATTTCAGTAACTAATTTACAGCAAATTTACAAATTTCTTAAACAATTGCTATTATTACCGTGGTAAGAGCCTTGCACAAGGCATGCCTTACTACTCTATCATGGATATTGTACACAATACAAGTACAGATTCAACCAACCTGAAATGCTTGGGGCAAGTCACCCTTAGCAAACCGCAAGCTATCAACTGCCCCTTGTCTTGTAAGCTCTACAGCATGTGCAAGTGCTTGTACATCGACCTGGTGTCAGATTCAAAATGATCATTGTAAACATTCAATTTCAGGCAAAAAACCATTCGGTTCAAGATAAAGAAACTCTGGTCAACTCTCACCTCATCAAAAGGAGGGGCTTCGTACAAACTCTCCTGTGGTTTTGCAGCTGGATCACGTTCCTCTAAGAGTAACCTCTCAGTGAGATCCGAAATGGGTGATGAAATTCCTTTTCTCAAGCAAAATCCTTTGTGTATGCTGCCAAATATAAAAATATATATTTCTTATAACACTTTATGGGGAGAGAAGACAAAAACAGAAAATTGAAAAAATTATATGAATGGATATACCTTATTAGGTATCTCACAGCCATAGAAAAAACAGGGTCATATGCATGTAACTGTGCTCTTAAAACAGAAGCCATCAATCCAGCAATGTCAAATCTCTTCTTTTCAGACCACTGAAACCCAAATACATAAAATTTGTTACAAGCAACTCATTTACTATGTCATGCTAAAATCAAATTAAAAATAACATTTATCCAAACTCATTAGGATAGGCTGAAGACGATTGCCTTATAAAGTCTAGGGTAGATGATAAGAATATTAAACAAATAAAAACAAAAAAGAAAAGAAAAGAAGAAAACTCGAAAATTCCTCTATTCTAAAAAGATGGCATAGGTATTAAAAGAATTGTAATTAGACAACAATATATGAAAACTGAGTGTTGACATTAAATAAACTAACTTCAAAAAGTATATTTTAAATAGGTCTGATCAAAGAACATATGTACATAAAAAATGAAAAAAGATCTTTCAAAAGTATATTGCTAATTACAAAAGCATATATTTATTTCTGTGGAACTCAAAAATGATAAAAGATCTTCTTATATTTTACAATATAAAGACTTTCAAATATGTGCTAGTAGTATATTTCTAATTAATAATAATAAGTTACTTAAAAGTTGAAAAATACATGCATATTTCAACTTACAAGTTACTTTTAAGATAAGCCAAACGGGCATACATCACATACTAGTACGTACTCCTTTTTATATTTTCTGTGCTGATTCAGATAACGTAACAAAAGCAAGAGAAATAACTCACAGCCTACCTCATCAGCCACAGGAGAGGTCTTATCATTCTTGTCATAAATGAAGGCCAATAGGACATGCTTAAATTCCTCATATGCTTCCTACGATCGAGAGCAAAAATATGTCAGATCCTAATAAGAACTAAAAATCGACAAATAACTGAAATGTCTTCAGTAGTAGGATGAAAATTAAGTAGGAAATAAACTTCCAAACAAACTTTAAGATAAATACAGTTGGTCAGCATCTTTAATAAGGTCCTAACTCACAAGTGGCATCTCATTATAGGCTTATGGGAAATTCTCCAACTCTAAACTTATTGTCACCCTCAAACAGGTTAAAGGAAAAACGAGACAAGTAAATCAGGTGGATCGTAATACCCTATTTCAAAATGTCAGAACCGGACTATCAACATGCCTATAGCCTTAAGCGAGCACAAACAAAAGTAACAAAACTACTCTATAGAAAAATCAACATTATTGAAGTTCCAACGACAAAGTGAATACAAATAAATTGCCAATGTCAACTGCACAATTCAATTATTCTAAGCCACACAGTTTCTATACAGTTAGTACAAAACTCTATAAAGAAGTAGCAAACAATGAAACAAATAGAATTGAAGTTCAGAAAATGAATACAGGATATGCATCAAGTGCGCAAGGAGCCAGTCCTGTCCGCAAGCAACTCATAGCAGATGCTTGATCCTCCATAGTTCCTTTCCTCAATAACTCAATAAATTTCTGTTACACATCAAATCACAAAAAGTATAACAATTCTAATTTTTGTAATTCACAAATTAGAGCTTAATTACATTCAACTTGCTAGAGAGAGAGAAAGAACCTGTTTGTGTAACATAAAGAGAAGTCTGTGATCATCGAGAATGAAGGGAGCGTGAAGGCGAAGAAGATCAATAGCAGAATCAATGTCACCAAGCACAATCAAGCGTCTAATTCGACGAATCAGGAGGCGCGATTGATAAGACGATGAGGAAAAAGAAGATAACGAAGAAGACGAGGTTGAGGAAGAAGATGGAGATGAAACGGGGGATGAATCTTCAATTAAGTTCTCGGATTTGGCGAATTCGATTACCAGTGCGTCGAGTACTTCCCAATTTACAGGTGTTGATGATGAATCCATTCTCTCGGATAGATATTTATGTGTTTGATGATATATGAATGTGATTGTTGTGTGTATTGAGAGATAGGGGTACAAAGGTGGGAGACTAATAAAACTGGTGGCGGTTTAAAGGCCTTTTTTTATTATTAAAAATTTGTGTATTATAGGATGAATTATTGTATTATAATTCGTAATTACCAGGCATTTTAACACCACATTATTTTATTTTATTACTAGTTTATAATCAGTAAATCTTTTATTTTTAGAAATTATTCATTTAACTTTTCCAGTTTAGTTTAATTCCATATATACTATAATATTTATTTTA
>PHNY01297870.1:3760-14261 GCA_003724115.2 Anethum foeniculum
GCCTTTAAATGTATGTTATTATTTAATTGATTTTATGATTTTAGAATGTTTGATTGATTTTATGATTTTCGAATGCAGCCTTTTGCCCAGGAAGAACAGAGGATGTTGTGGTTGTTAGTTTTAGAGGTATGTTTTTGTTACTTCCATTAACACTTGCGTTTCCATTTTATTTTGCATATTATGATAGTTTTGTCACTATTTATTTTTTAAGCCTTTAAGTGTATGTTATTGTTTGATTGGTTTTATGATTTGGAATGCTTGAATGATTTCATGATTTTAGAACATTGGGAAGAACGGAAGATGTTATGGATCAGTTAATTTCAGAGATGATTGATTTTATGATTTTCGAACGTAATCTTTTGTCCGGGAAGAAAGGAGGATGCTATGGATCATTTAGTTTCATTATTGTGGCTATTTAATTATAGAAGGTATTATATGATATTTAAATTTAAGTAATTTATTTTTGTTATTTTTTATTAAATATAGTCGAAAGATATATTAAAAAGCTGTTATTTTTATTATATTACTATTTTTCTGAAATATTATTATATTGCCGCCGCGAAGCGCGGCTTATTGTCGTAGTTATTTGAAAATAAAGAAAACATCTTCGCTTTTGTTAAAATAGATTACTAAATAGCGTTTCGTAGCGGGCTTTCAAATAATATTCTTGTGATCTTTTTTCGCATTCACTCTTTGATCTCCTGAAATCCTAAATAGATCTAATATAAAATAAATATAAGAATTTAAAAAACCACTCATTCGTTAAACATGTTCACTACAACTAGCTTATTACGCGTGCAATGCACGGGTTGTACGTTTCTTTTATTTGTGTAATTTTTTGATAATTATAATAATATATTTAAAAATTCAGAACATTGTAATATTTTATAAAATTCGTAATAACACGACCCATATAAAAGAATCATGTGAATATCGATAATTTAGTTGAGAACATAATATTAAATAATAAATCAATACACGATGAAGAATTTTTTTCGTCTTCATCAAAACTTCATACATTAAACGTTTAAATAATAATCAAGACACCATTAAGAATTTTTTTCGCCTTCATCAAAACTTCATACATTAAACGTATTTTTTTGCAAGATTAGTCTCAAAATTCTCATCAAACTCTTGATGAAAGTGTTTATTAATATAATTAAAACTAATAAATAAAATATTAGATTTTATATAAGTACTTAAATCTACTTATATAAATATTATATATTAATTTATCATTGAAAGTTGAATAATACATTATGAGTATTAGATATTAAATATGTTATTAATGAATTTTTGAAGCTATAAATAATAAATTAAATATGTTAGTAGAGAAAATCGAACCTAAAAAAAAATTTCGGGTTTCGTTTAATTTATTTTGACTCTATCTTTAAATTCTAGAAATCAGATTTTTACGATTTTACAACCCACAAGAAACTCCCAAAATATTCTTTAATTCCGTGATGATTTAAAAATTATATTATTTATTAGTTAGTAATTAATTTTATAATATTATGTTGAGCAAGATTGAATCAGTATTTATTATCTCAACAATGCTGGTTTGGATAACTCAACATAAAACAAGGACTTGGAAATAATACTATGTTCCACTGAAATCAGTACAGAATGAAAATTTGGTATATACATGTGGTTCTGGGAAGTGCAGTGAAGAAGTCGTCAACAGAAGTCCGTATGAAGTTCATTAATATGTTCGGGCAACGGAAAAATAAGGTTGAAGGTATTTGAAGCATTTCTCAGAATTAGTGTGAAGGCCTAAAGGATCTTAGTGAGGCTGATTGGATATGGTAGAAGACTTAACAGTGGTTTGATTGCTAATAATATGAAGGCCTGAGAGCGGAACTAGTCGTCTGTAAACCAAACCAATTGCACCAGGTGTCAGTGATCCGTGAAGGGATACTAAGTATTATTGTTCAGGAAAATTGTTAAGTGAGGAGCTGTAATTAAGGAAGGGCTTAAGTGGAAATATTTTATAAAGTTTATCCTGAAAATGCAGCTTTGAAAAGGATAGTGGCTTATATGCAAAGGTGAAGAAGTCCGGGGTACTGAACTGCAATTTGACCTTGTCATGTACCATACACAAGGTGTCTTGACCCAGGCCTCTTGATTATTTTGTTTAAAGAAAAGTTTATTTATAAAACTTAATCTATTTGTTTTATAAACTTTGAATAAAATTTATTTTATAAATGGATATAAGTTTATTTTATAAATTTTAAAATAATTCACTTCTTAATTTATTTTAATTTATTTTATAAACTTAAATTAGATTATAATATAAACTTTTAAATGGATTTATTTATAATCTTAAATTAGTTTATTTTATAAATTATAAATAATTTATTAACTAAATTATTTTATGCTTTAAACAAAACTAACGTAAACAACACAGCCATGCATGCATACACGACCAGTTGTGATACAGTCAACACCTCCCGTTCTTGACTCCTGTTCTGCACCCATTCTGTCTGTCGACACATTACACATATATCTCTTGCACCTGCATATGGATTCTAAGTACAGGAAAGCAGCTCAGCAATGCAAGATGTCGACACTTGCTGCAGTTTAATAGTCGACTGTTATCCTGTCGACAGTGGCAACCTGTATACAGGACTCACCTGCAGCTTGTACTCGTATGTGTCGACTACTATACTGCTGAAGAAATTAACCTAACTGTCGACACATGAACCACAGCTGCCAGACTTGTCGACAGTTAGATTGTGGAAATATAATCCAAGTACTGGTCTGTGTAAAGAAGTCGACAGTTGGTAGTTTAATCCACAAAAGCCAAGTACCGGAACTACAGAGAATCTTGTCGACACTTGGAAGTTGGCTGTGTGCAAAATTCTAAGGACTACAACTGTTATTCATGCAACTGTCGACACATGCAGAGACCAAGTAGTCGACAGTAACATACAGACTGCTGAAGCTATACAGGAGAAATAAACAATCGACAGTTGGATTAGTTGGTTGAAAATTCTAAGACAAAGGTGGCTGGCTATTCACTATGTTATAAACATGTCGACAGTTAGAGATGAAAAGCAGTCGACACTTGAAATTGATATGTACAAAGTTTCACCCACCAAATTCAAATACTAGGACAGGATTGAGCCACGTCTCCTAGTCTAATCCTACAAGCTACCTACCTATATATCCAGCAGATCAATTCATTTGACATTAACACTTCTTCAGCTCTCTACAGCGAAACTCTGCAAAATTGTATTCTTAGAGAAATCATTCGATTTATTTAAGAATTACAAGGGGAAGTGCTGCCAAAATCAATACCCACCATAAAGTCTTGCAAATCAGATACACTCGTCATCTTTACGTCTTTGTTCTCTCAATTATTATTCCATATGAAAAGTTGTATAGTTTTTTAGAGTGATAGATAAACACATATATTGATAGCTTATCTTCATAGTTGTGTTTAGCTATTTGATGTTTTGATTTTACATCAAAGTTTGTAAGCAGCCCTTTCGAGGATTAATTTCTTAATAAAAGAATTATTCCCCGAAGATTGTTTGTTTGTTCGTTTTATTTTATTTCCGCTGCAATTATTTTACAAAAAGGAAGAACATACGTTCACCCCTACTCTGTATGTACCATTTGGACCTAACATATTACAAAATTAAACATTTTGAAAAACTAATGTAATAATTCAATTATGACATCTTATTATTATTTTTATTTTATAATAAGAAACATCCATAACTTATATTTAACTTTTGTACTATTATAACTTATTCTGTAAATTAAAAGTTAAAAATTCTAATGGTTTATTGTTTAAAATTTAGGCAAGTTTAGAAAAATATTAAGATGATAAGTTGGATTTGTAAAAAATGGGTAGGATAATAGTAAAAAATTCGTATGAGTTTAAAATCTATACTATTATATTAAAGACGACACATTGAAAGTTTTGGTAGTCTGGTATTCGGTACTTGGTACTTGCTGTATTTACTAAATTACCCTCACTAATTGCTATACAAATCAATTACTCCTTTCAACTAAAACATGTTACCTTATTTATTTTTTCCAACTAAAATATCTCTTTTTTCAAATATATCATAGATAATTATATTTAATAAAATAATTTTTTTATTTCCTAATAACTCCTATTTTAATCATAATTAGTGTATATAAACCAATTACCTTTTTCAAGTAAAATATGTTACATTTTTTATTTTAATATAATAATAAAATAATTATTACCAATAACTAACCAATTATCTTTTTCAATTAATATACCAATTGTCTTTTTCAACTACAACACTTTACCTTTTTTATTTTTCCCAACTAAAATAGCTTTTTTTCTAAAAATATCATGTGCAAGTCTAATTATAAAATAGAATTATAATATTATAATTATGAATAACTAACTAATTGTCTTTTGAGCTAAAACACATTACATTTTCTAATTTTTTAAAACCAAATTTTCTTATTTTTCAAAAATAATATAGACATTTCTACTTAGTAAAAAAAGATAATAATATTATAATTATCAATAATTAACCGATTACCCCTTTAAACTAAAACTCATTATAAATTCAAATCAATCATATTGTACTAACAATTTCAATTTAGATTAAATTAAAAAATCGTATAATATTAAATAAATCCGTGCATGACACGAATTCTAAACTATCTATCTATTCTATCTATACTATATTATAATAGACAAAACATTAAAAGTTTGGTTGGTTGGTCGGTCGGTCCGTACAGTACTTGCTGAAATTACTTAATTACCCTTACTTAATTATTCATGTTATATTTACTTAATTACCCTTACTAATAATTTCTATTTTAATCATAATTAGTATAAAAACTAATTACTTTTTTCAACTAAAACACATTACCTTTTTTATTTTTTAATTAAAACGGGGAAGTGGAGCCACTAGATTGGAGAGTTACCTTAATCATATTTATTTTAAAGTTATATTTATCAAAATTAGTATATATAAATCAATTACTTTTTTCAAGTACAACATGTTATCTTTTTTTTTTTAAATTTTTTTTCAATTAAAACAACCCTGTTTCCAAAAATATCAATGGCAAGTGTATTTAATAAAATAGAATAATAATTATATAATTATTAATAACTTACCAATTAGCTTTTTTTATATAACGGACAACTTAAATATCACACTTTTCCATATCACGGACAACTAAAATATCTCTATTTTCCAAAAATATCACGGGCAAGTCTATTTAATAAAGTAGAATAATAATAATAATAATAATAATAATAATATAATTATTATTATAACTAACCAATTACCATTTTTCATCTAAAACATACGATCTTTTTAATTTTTTCTGACCAACCACATTTTTTTTCAAAAATAACATGAGCACTCATATTTTAATAAAATAAAAAAATAAATTATTATAATAATATAAGATATTAAAATTTTAATTTCAAGTTATATTAAAAAAAACATTCAATATAAAGAAAATCAATGCATTGCACGGGATTTAAGCTAGTATATTTTAATACATGAAATTTAGGAAAATACTAAGATCGTAACTTTTACTTCAAAAGAAAGTTTAAATAAAGTAATAAGATGATAATTTAGTTAAAAAGAAAAGTATAATAATATGGTATAAAAATTTTAGGATAACAATAAGATGATAATTTAATTTAAGAGGAAAGTTTTCGATAATACAAGATATTCTTGTGAACCCACCTCACCTCACCTCCTATCTTATTGTTTATAGGAAATATTAATTGATGTACTAGTTGTCAATATTCATATTATTGTTTCCAAAGATTAATATTTGATGCCATTTAATCCTAAAATAAAAGGATGAAACGTAATCTTAAGTACCAAAATGTACTCAAAAGAAAAAGAAATCTTGTATCCAAATATAAGAAAAGTACTATATTTATCCAAAAAGAAAAGAACACAATAAAATCCACCCATATTATATAATTATGTCAAATCTAACCAGTAATTTTTTTAAAAAAATTTAACACCAAAAAGAAAATAAACCACCTCTCTCCCTATTCTCTCTTGTTCATCTTCTTCCCTATTCATTCTCCCATCAAATCCACCAAACACATTTTCACACCCACATTCCATCATATAATCTCACATACCTATACACACAACAATCTGTATCTATTATCAAATTATTCACTCATGTGGCGATTTCGCGAAAAAGCAAGCCCTAAAATCAACAAATTGTTGTCTAAAAGCTATTCATTCAAAGATATCGAATCTCTCTCTGATAATCACAAGACTTCAGCGCCGTCGACCAAGCCTGCGTCGATATTCCATCGTATTCGCCGCTCCAACGCCGTTCTCCGTGCGGTTTCATCGTCGACCCGACCGCCCGACCCGGTCCAACCTGCTTCGCCCGAACCGGTCCAACCTCCTCCGCCCGAATTGGTCCAACCTCCTCCGCCTGAAGCGGTCGAACCTCCTCCTCCCGACCCGAAAATCTCGCTCAAAGGCGCCGAGAATCGTGTGGTGGTGTACCTGACTACATTGCGCGTCGTCCGGCCGACGTTCGAGGCGTGTAAGGCGGTTCAATCGATTTTGACAGGCTTTCGAGTGAGTGTCGATGAGCGAGATCTCTCGATGGACTCGTCGTTTACGGATGAGCTGCAGAGAATTTTTGGAGTGAGCGAGAAGACGCAGTTGGCATTGCCTAGGGTTTTTATTGCAGGAAAGTACATTGGCGGTGTGGAGGAGCTGAGGCAGTTGAATGAGACAGGTGAATTGAAGAATATACTTGCGGAATTACCTGCTGCGGAAGCAGGCGTTTGTGAGGAATGCGGTGGATTTAAATTTGTCGTGTGTGAGGAATGTAGTGGAAGTCACAAATGTTACACGGAGAAGACCGATGGATTTAGGACGTGTAATTTGTGCAATGAGAACGGTTTGATCAGGTGCACTTCTTGTTCTTATGGACCTATTTTTTAGATATCTGACTGATTTTATTAATGCTAGTATTAAAGTGTATGGTTAGGAATTTTATTGTTATGATTATGATATATATGATTAGAAGACGAAAGATAGTTAGAAATGTTGGTTTATAACAAAAGGAGGGGAAAAAGAAGTTCGTTTTTGAATCAAAACGTCTCTTTAATTACAATGTTCCTGTTTTGTTTTAGGGACACAATTTTGTAAAGCCAAAACAAAGAAAGTTGTATTAAAAAATATTATATAACAAAGGTTATATTGTTATATAGGACAAATGTGTTGTTAGCTTTCGTTTTTGTTGAGGTAGAAAATTTGATTCTCGATTAACAACCACAATGTATGACACAATGCAAGCACACATCACAAATGCAGAGTAACGTGTGCATCCTGTTTCGAGTTTGGACATGCGCTATTGGTTTATTGTAAATTGAGGGTATGTATATCTTTTGTAATTGTAATATGCCTAAGAGCATGCCAAGTCTCCGTGGCTAGGGCCTGGGTGCATATTGACAGGTTCTGATTAAGTTGCTTTGCTTTAACACTTCAAGATTGTTTTGCAAATTTTTTTCCGAAACATGGAGATGCAAAATTTAAATGCACAAAGAGAAATATGTGTTTTAAGGTTCAGGAGGTTGTTGTTAGTGATGTTAGGGAAGAAGAGGAGGATGTTGATGGATTTGTCAGGTTGTTATTAGGTTACTGCATTTTATATTTTTGTGGACTGGAGCTGATCCCGAATTTCTTATTCTTGTTAAGTTCGGAATCTCATATTCCAGGTCTGTACCCATGGTTGCCTTTATATTCTTTTATTTATTGAAATTGACTTTCACAAAAAATTATGAATGTGTTTCATATGCATGAGCCTTTAATATAAGTTGCGAGGACTGAACCATTGGATATGCAAACTGCATTATATGTTTTTAAACAAATCATTATTCATTCATTTATATCTTCACACACATATTGAACATACAAAAAATCAATAAGCTACAACTGTACATCTTGCAATGTTGTATATGTGTCCTGCATGCATTGTTCTTCAGTCTTTCCAGTTCCAAAACCACAAATCGGTTGTGTTGCGCCCTCATTATCCTCCCTGTTAAGTTGAAGATGTATGTGCTACTTTGGATGTTATGTTACACATTGTATCAGTGATCTGATGTCTTTGTCAATTAGATTCTTTAGTTAGATTTTTTGAAGGACGTTAGTTGCATCATTCTATTTTTCCAAATAAATTATTATTTTTGTTTTTTTTCTTTTCTTTTGTTGGTTGCTATATTACTGTGGACAGTTTTTAAAAAGACTTGTTTAGAAGTATCATTTTTATTTTGGCGAGTGAATAGCAATTTTAAAAGCCACAACTTAGCAACATTAAACAATCGTATGTTCTTGAAAGGTAACAAACATCAAACTGATGATTAAGTTACAATTATCACATCAGAAAGAATTTGAACCACGAACACATGACAAGGTTCTACACTTGTGGTGACTGCCCGATAGATCAATAATCTGACCCCCTCCTCATTTTTAATCTCTACGTGCCCTTTGGATCATAAAAATAAAATAAAATCTGCAAACTTATGATATAGTGATATGGTCATGATCATCATAAGAGACTACGAATTGGAAACCATATCGTGGTATGGTCATGTAGAAACCGTTTATGATATGATTTTAAGGAAAAAGAAAAATATTTTTGCCACATGAGAATGTATTTGAGATTGACCTCGGACTGATCAGCCAGCTAGGTTGCTTTAGTATTTGGATGATTAGAATTCTGTTGCAACCAAATTTTTGGCGAGAAGTTAACTAGTATCTATCAATTTGAAAGAAAACCTGATTTTTTTAGAGCCCTCTCCTCAACCTAAAGACATCAGCAAAGAAAAACGCACCCTTGAGCTTGAGCCTAGAGGAGAAGCAAAATAGTTGAATTGAAACTCTCTTTGTAGATCTTATCTGAGAGAAGTCATAGCATGGCAAAACCTGCATGAACCACAACAAACGAATCCAATCCTATATTAATGCCCCAACTCGTTTCCCCTATTCACCATCTGCCCTTAAACCTTATATAAGATTCTTTCTACCCTCCCATTCTCATTTTGTTACATTGGCAATGACTGAAGACTTAAAACTAGGAGAAATCAGGATTTTAAAATAGCCGGGGTTAAAATGAAATATCATCAATATTTTGATGCTAATTGGGACTTATTAAAATATTTCTATTGATTTTAACTGAAAATCGAGATTTGAAAAAAAAGAAGAAGAATCTCTACTAAAATCTATTGCTCAGCCGGGGCCTCAGTTTAGGTTTGCCCCCCACCTTGGTTCCGACCCTGACTTTAAATATGGTTTCCACTTCCGTAAATTATTTATTAAATTTAATTCTGCAATGGGTATGGGTGGTGTTAGAGAAGCTTGACCACCTCTAGAACTAGTGGTAAAAAATAGTGAGGCTGATTGCCAAATCAGGCCAAGATAGCACAACTATTGAGACTATCAGAAGATGCAAAGGCCTTAGAAATCCTAGTCCAGCAGATGGGAGAATGCTCTAGCAGATGCTTGAATAAAAAACAAATGAAGATATAAACCAGATAAACCAACAAAGCCACAAATGATCCACAGATGTTTTAAACCATTCAATGTAGGCTTGAAAAACAAAGATAAAATAGGCTTCAAAAAGTTCTGCGCTACAGCTTGTTACATAACTTGCTCCTGTGCCTCCTTATGTGTGTTCTGCTGCAAATTAAAATGGACTTGGATCTTTTCTGTTTTGACGCTTCTGTCTTGCAGACTTTTATTAAGAAGCACTCCATCGGTTACTCTTTTTACTTTTTTTACATAATTCAGAGTTTTTTCGCCATTTTTAAATACGTCATTTTTAAATATTTAAATTATAAATATAATTATTCAAACACCCAAATAACAGCTTGAGCTCTTCTCTCCGCCTCCCAAAAAACAAACATCCAGCGTTCAACATCTTTTTAAAATCATCTCCTTTATATCTTCATTCTACTTTCTAATTTTTGGATAAGAGGTTAGAAAACGATCAGAGTTGTTTTATTCCAAGCGTTTGAACGGATGGTGTTTATATAAAGTTGTAGGGAATTACCGTGCAGTTAATTAGCTGTTTTAAACATTTAATGGATCATTTTTTTATGCGACAATAATTCTAATTAGATGCATCATGCATGTATAACAACGGACTAGGAAACAACAATTGAAATTACTTCTGAGCGTTTAATCTAGCTCAGAGTAAGAGACGAATAGTTACTTGAAATGCAACATATACAAAAGGCAAGTAATAACGATACTAGTTTACAATAAAAAACAAAAGGAGATCTACTCACATCATTTGAGTTGTACTCATCGATTCTTTTGAGCATAAAATTTATCTATTACTTTATCTATATCAATGTTTTCAGCATACTCCTTCTCAATGTTTTTTTTTTTTGAAGAACAATAGATTTAATTTAATAACGAAAAGCCATACGGCATCTACACAAATGATCGAGTCGAACAAACATAAAATGGATCAAATCGCCGGTCTTCGTGCAAATCTT
>PHNY01297872.1:0-12661 GCA_003724115.2 Anethum foeniculum
AATATAGAATAAATACTGGGAAAATAGAATCTAAAGGCCACTATGGAAAGGTTTTCTATTAGTGCGCCTCAAATTCACAATATTTAGACATTTAATTAAAAATTCAACCGTACAAATGTAAATATCTAGTAAAAACAAATATATATACATATTCTCAAATGATTTAGGGGTCGTTTGGTTCCCGGACTGGTATGGGGTTGAAATGAAAAATCGGGTTGAGATGGTATGAGGCTGAGGTATCATTCTTAATATCAAGTGTTTGGTTGAATGGTGTAATGAACATATTTAATTTAAATATATTTAAATTATAAATTTATAATAACTAAAAATATTAATATAACTTTAATTTTATCTAAGTTTTGAGTTATTGATTTAATTTTGTGTTAAACATTTATATATAACTGTTTACAAAATGGAAAATATATTTGATTTGCTCGTACTCATGTTTCATACCCACATCCCCTTAGCGTATCAAAAACACATATCTTGGGGGTTTGAAGTATGAGTTTGGAAGAATAAATTTTGCAACCAAAGATCATGTATGAGTTTGAAATGATCAAAACTCATACCTGATACCTGAAAAGCCCGAACCAAATGACCCCTTAGTGATTTGGATTAATCAGTTTTTAAAAAAACGTTCAACGATCAACTTTATATGAAAAAACAATATCGACTATCTTTATAGAACCAATACTACACAACTTAGATTTGCATAAAAATTGTTCTACAACAATATTTTTGACCTAATCTTCACATCCGTACGGTTGGATCATTAAGAAACATTCATTAAATATGATTATAGGCCACACTAAAAAAATTTCTATAGTGGCCTTTAGAAACTCCAAGTATGTAAGGAAAACATGTACGTACATGGAAGAGGCAAATGATGCATAACACTAATTTCTTGTTTCTTCCTGACACCAAATCGAAAATTAGGTTTCAGTGAATAGTTCGTGTTTAGTTAAAAAATGAGTCCACTCATCTTAGTTTCATGCGGGTATAGTAATGATATGCATATAAAACACCTAAGCGTAAAGTGAAAATATCAACATGTATGCGTACATATGTATAATAATATATTGTTCATCCTTTTTAGTATGAAATTCATCATATCGTATTATCTGTATGCCAACTGTACTTGCTAGCCATGTCACCAACTTGACCATTAATATTCAAGTTGACTTAAACGAAATGTACATTTTTAATAAGCGAGTGATCACGCTGAGCAAAAATTGTAGTTAATGACCAAATTGATATATCGAGCCGCAATGAATCATGTGATAAATATTATATCGTAATTTTTACAAACTATAATTTACCTGGTGGTACAGCATAATTTATCCAGCTCTTGAATGTTACAGTTTTTTACACCAAGTGTTTTTAAAGCCATCAAAACACAATAGAGACCACAGTCCCATGTGCGTAGTTGGTGTATGTGTGGTACCTACATCCAAACATCGACCGATTAATTTAAACAAAAGAAGAAAAGAGTTAAAGAATAACTACAGGTCTGAAATGTAGCTAAAATTTGAATTTATATCTTTAATTTTCAGCAAGAGCTTGAAGGTCCAATAAACTGCAGAGTTCTAATCACTGTAGACCTTTCTTTATAGTAGGAAACATTAGCATAATACTAAGAAAAAAATGGATACTTACATCAACAAAATATGATCTAGGCAAGAGCGCAGCATCATAATTGCCATTCATAACTGATTGTCTGAATGAGAAGGATTCAACCAAACTCCAATGATTTTCATCTGATTGTTGGTCATCTAGTTCATCCATACCCAAAAGCTTGTTTACGAGAACATGTAAAGGCCACATTGAGGACCAGATTAATATGTGGAGCTATAAGCTATACTTTGCACATAAACACCACTAAGCTGTAACTGGCGTGATCGGCCTTCACTTGTTCTTGTAATGTTTGCTATTAATTGTTATTATCCATTACCTGCAACATGTGCATTCAGATGGACTAAACCAACGAAAATCCTGCAAAAGATTACTACCTAGACTGCAGAAGTGGATAGCCTAAATACCTGTCTCAAGTTCGAATCACATAATATAAAGGAACAAGGTAAAGCAGAATCCCAACAAAACGATATAACAAACTAGATTGGACCTAAACATCAGTTTGGAACCTAAAAGGCGTGAACAGGATAACTCAACCACCAGATTGACAAGCTCAACCCATAGAAAGATCAATTGATTATCGACCCTAATTAAAATCATGTGAATACATTTAAAGTATATTCAATCAAACCACAACAAAAATAAGAAGTTTGATTAGTTAATTTGATGCAGAAGCAGCCTTGTTATACAAATTCCAGTTGTTAGGTTTCGAAGATGTATATAAAAAAAGCAAGTATTAAATTGTTCAACCCGTATTTTCGCAAACAAACTCAACCTCAGCCTTTCCAACCAACACATGAGCTACATAACCTTATTACAGATCAATCAGGTGACCCACTTTCTTTTTCTGATCAGACACAATAACAACTGACCACCAATTCACATTCTTGTTGATTCAACAATTAATTAAACAAATTCACATCATAAAAAAAAAAAAAAAAAAAACATAACACCTGCAATAGTGAAATCAAATGATCTAACATGTAATCTTGACAAAAAAAACTTATTATTGAATTCACCAAGATGAAGAAATTTTGTTTTCTTTAATTGATTTTACAAAAGAGAGAATGAAAAGTGAGCTGCCTTGAGAAACAAAGAAACAGAATGATAGATTTGATAAATGAAAAATTGATAAAAAGGGTACCTTTAAATTGAAGGGAAGAAAGAGAGAGAGGAGGAGGAGGAAGAGTTGGGCCAAGGGGAAGAGAGATTAGAGCATGTGGGTTAAATTGGGAGGGTGGCGAATACAGATACTATTAAACAGATTGGTCAGTTTCAAACTCAAACGGGTAGCTCCTATTGGTAACACCTAATCATGACAACACAGAGTTATCCTTTCCCGGCGGCTGCCTAGCGGGCTCCACTTCACCGTTTTTCCTCTAAATCTTAAAATATGTAAGTTATTAAAATTTTAAAAATAAACATCTTTAATATTATGTAAATTAGTGAACAAAATATGTTTTATATAAATCAATAAACATCTTTAATATTATGTAAATTAGTGAACAAAATATGTTTTATATAAATCATATATGTTTAGAAAATTAAATAAACTATTTACATATCATTTTTATAAACCGTTTTATTTTATCATGTAATTAAAAAAAAATTATAGATACTAATACAATAATAAAAATTCAAGTAGTAAAACAAAAAGAAATCTTTAACTTATCCTTTATACGAAGATATATTAAGAATGTTAAAATCATCCGATATGATGGGTACCTAACTCGTTCTGATTTAAACTTCTCAAAATCGAACTTTTATTACGCATCCCGGTGACATTATAATATTTTTCTTAATCCAAAATTTATATAAAATTGTAGATAAGCCCTTTGTAATATCACATGAACTATATCTATTTTTTTCATAGATTTTTGTCACGTTTTATTGGATCGACACTCGTTTATACATGGATAAAAAAAGTTACAAACTTATGAAAATTAAAAAAATATATATATATATTGACCACGCCTACAACTTTAATCATTCAAAAGAATACTTTAACATTCTAAAACGATATTATTTTAAAAATGTTAATTAATTTTATATCACTTAAACATGAGTTGAATATCTTGGCAAAAAAAAAAAACATGAGTTGAATAAAAGAAACATTCAATTGATATAAATCTCTAACCCTAATTTTATTCTTTCTGTTCTTGAAGCAGCCGCCTCAATAATTTGAGGGGATTACATCGGCTTTTACCGGTGGAAAACTCTATATGTTTATCTTTTTATTAGTCTTTGTTCATTTTTTGTTTTTTTCAATAAATTTCCAATTTATTTGGGTTTTGTTTGGTCCCTCCTTGTGTAAGAGTTTGATTTTGATTTTCTTTAATGTTCATAATGTCCGGGATTTTAGATCTACAGGATTTTGGTGGTGTTGATTTTCATGGTGTTGATTTAGTGATAAGGGTTTTTATGGTGATGCATGTATGATCGATTGCTCAAAACAACAGTCGGAGAATTACAATATATACATATCTCTTCAAAAAATCAATTAGTTGTCTATCCAAAATGGAAGGATTCAACATTTTAAAATCAAAAGAAGGAAAAATATGGTCACCGATACCGGATCATCATACTTGGAATCAAACTCTGCCCCAATAAAATTTTAAAATAACATTAAAAACCATCCATGCATGTATGATCAAATCACATTACTACATCATACACATAAATAGAACAAATTCTGAGAATGTAGGTAGATTGCCCAATACTCAAGAGGAGAACACAAAAGAGGAAATTTGATTATAATATTTAAATTATAAGAGCTCTACGAAAAAAAATAAATGGAATTGAAACGATTTTATATAAAAAGAGATAGGTCATCTTTAGAAGATTTGCTTGAGATTAAAAGAAAGTTAATATAAAATAAGGGCATTTTTGTGAATACATGGGTGGTCTTTATTTACAGATTCGCTATTATGATTTATTGAAAATGACTCTGTAAAACCGGAGAAGAGAGTAAAGTACCGTTGGAATTGTTTTGTGCAGTTAAACTACCAAAGGCTCCTTGCCATACTATTAACATAATTTAGTTAGTGAAAACGCGAAGAAACCAGAATACCCGGAATATATATAAATTTTTTAAATCACCAACCATGCCCGGTAAAACTGAGACATATATATATTTTACAAACCATGTATATGTTTCAGGGAAAGACATGCAAGGGCATGGTCAATGCAAACCTGTATAAACTCTCTCTACTTCGCACAACTTCCTATTTCCTATTTGTTAAGCTAAAGATGATCGGAGTACTACCCAGCACTCTTTCCCATAAAAAAATTAAGTCTGAACAAGTGGGGTTGCCGCCACCATATTCAGAGCCTGCATCATATATTACACAATGATTGATTCCCAACTCAGGTTAATATGCTACTTAAAGCAAGCCAAATTGCAGCCAACACACTGTTCTTCATACAGGGAGGGCGTCACTTATGCATCCTCATAATAACACCAAGTTTTTGCTCACATACTTAGCTTGGTAGACAAATAGCATTTTGTTCAGTCGCAGTAGCTTTTGCAAAAGATGACGAACCTGTACTAAATCCATTCTCCATAATTGGCTCAGGAATATCATCTTTATTGATTGTGATCTTTCTTGGTTCTGATGTCTTGACCCCAGACTCACACTCTTCGGAAAGAATTTGTTCCTGATGCTGCTGTTGTAAAAGCTCCATGCACTTTGAAGATGGCATGTCACCCTTGCAATACCTGCTCCACATATTCCTGTATGCCGACTCTAAACCGCTGCAAAAATTTTCTCCATCACAAAGCGGAGAGTTTGACATTAGATCCCGCAAACTCATTCTCAGGTTTGAAAGAGCTGCAACATCTGATGCCAGCTGCAGTGCTAGTTCGACATATTCATCTTCAGTTTTGGCAACCAGATGTCCTAGTCCTGTAATGCAGCATACATTTAATCAACGCAAAGTTTTACATGGATCTTACTTTGAAATAAATCAGAACTGCATGGTTTTACGAAGCAAAAACATTGCAAAAACTTTTCATTTCTCAATATGCCAAAAAGGTCAGATACTTGGTCTTTCATATTTTTGTTCTTCTCTCTCCAATACTGCTCAGATGCACTAGCGTGCACAAGTCGCGCCATTAAACTTGCTATGCACTTCATAATGTCTTTCTAAGTTATCTGTAGCACTATATAACTGACAATAACAAGTGGAAATATAAAAAAAAAATTAAGACATAGAGATGTCTTTTTAAAGTAACTATTACCATGGAGTCATGAATTAAGCAGAAAATCCAGGTGATTATACCATGGTGATTCAAAACTCATTATATAATTCTCCAGGCATCATTGTCTTATTTTCTCCTCTGCTGCCCTAACAATGCTTAGGTCTATGCAGTTGCGAACAACGCTTACGTGTTTAGGTGGTCAGCTATAGAGAAGTTGCCTACCAACTTGTAGGTTCCAACACGAGGCTAGACTCTACAAATTTGACCAGTATATTGTCTTGCTCTCACAACTTAAAATATGGTAGTATAGCACCTATACGACTAACCATCTACATTTAAGGAACATACTTTCTCACTAATAAAAATGACAAAAAAATACAAACAACGGTTCAAGGATTAATCAATTATCAACAATAAATGTGTCAGATAGCTTTCTAGCTTCTACAAAGAGTTCCATCTACAATTTACAAACCATGTAATATGGGGGACTGTCTTTGTGATAAAAATGCTCAAGGTGATACCGTGAATATTAGCAGTTTCCAAGGGAGCCACAGTTTACGGATTAATCAGTTATCTACCAGAGATGAGCCAGATGGCTCCCTAACATCTACACAAAAGCACAGAAGATTGAAATCTAGCTACAAAAAAACCCGCATCTTAGTGACGTATACTGCATCAAAATCAATAATTAAATAGATTCAACTGAGAAACTGAGGTATCAACCATTTGTGCCCACGTCAATGTTTCAGAAACTTTTGGCTACATGCATGAGTATATGACGATAATAGGTTAAACTTCCAATTCTCGACATGGTTATACAAATCAAATATGAAAAATGGTATGGAAAATGAACATGAACTTTTAAAACAATAATATATTGTAAGATTAACCAGAAACTATTACTAAACAAGTAGGAGACACTTCCATACCGACTGCGTTGAGAAGACTGACACCAACATTATTGGCATGTACTGCACCTCCCATAGTAACACAAGGAACTCCCATGTACAAAGATTCACAGGTAGTGGTGGTTCCCGCGTATGGAAAAGTATCCAAGCTATAAAATAACATCAAAATTAGACACGCCTCAGAAACATGCAAACTTAAGTTACACAGATCATATAAGATAATTCTCTCTAATAGGAGGTAGACAGAGATCTAAAAGGACCATCTTATTTTCATTTTCCTAAACTAGATGAGTTCATTGGTATTCTTTAACTTAAAAGTTTTTGAGTTATGATCACTTGCAAATATTCAAACACTCACACATCCAACCTCCGGTGAGGTTCGAACTACCCAACCTCTGGGGAATGAGAATATAGCTTATGCCTATGCTTTTCAAATTTCAAGAAAGGTAAGAACAAAAGTAACCTACAAATTCATGTGTACAATAATATCTAGTGAGTTGCAACTTGTGACGGTATGTATGGGGATTGAAAAAAATTATCATTTTAATGGTTTGACGGGGTTTAAACCAGTCATCTTCATTATTAACGCACAAACAAGAAAAGTAACATGTAGAATGTATATTTATGCAGTTACTATGAATTAATTGGAGACTATGACTTTAATCAATGAAAGCACTAGAACTAGAATATCAATAAGGAAATATCTTGAATTAAGTATTTACCTAATATCCATAAGAGCATATGCTTGCATATGATCATGATTGAAAAGAATAAGAGGCAGAAGGTCCACACGCAGTGATTCCAACCCCAGTTGCTCTAAGGTTGACAGAAATCGTTGTCTTACATTATCACAACAAAAAGGCTTACACTTCACAACAAGACGAGAATTTGGAACTGCGCAAAGAATTCTTGCCCAAACTTGCAGAACTTTGGGTGTTATCTGATGTAACAATAAATGGTGTCTTCAAAAGCATATCATTTGACAAAATACTTCCAGTTAAACCCAAAAAATTGTTACTGTAAACAATGTCCAGTCCAACCTGATCTGTACCTTTGCTAGATTGTTAAAGCTTCCAAATGTAATGAATCCGTTGGAAAGAGCAGGAGTCTGAGTCAAAGGCCCAGCTTCAGGAGATGGAGTATAACACAGGAAGCATTCTGGTAACCGGACCAACTCTTCCACATGCCTATAGTCAGAATGAAAAGTTAAGTAAAAATTTCAGTAACATGTACATAATATTTTTACCTCACTGCCTGGGCTTGGAAGGAAAAGAAACAACGAGAAAATCTTCACCTACATCTGTTTGGTATTAGGAGGATCAGCCAGTGGATCAGATATTCTGTAATCAATGGTCGGCAAACCAGTAGTATTTGGGTATCCGATCCAAGTCACCTATGAAGCAAGTCAAAGGATGGGAAATGATTATGAAGTTAATAGATGAATCACATGGAGTTGGTCTAGTATCGCACAGTAAATTTGAACCGTCTTGCTTAAGTTTTCTGATTAAGTTACGTAGAACAAAAAAAAAAAAAGTACATGCCTTAGGCTGATATAAATCTATCTCCTCATGAAGCATGAAAAGCAAATGATTAAAATTTATCAACTAACCTACGTAGAAACATTTATGATAAAGGAAATCATGCCTTAGCACGCATGTTTTCCCATTTTTTAAAGGACTGTGGTCAAATTAGGTGTATTTTGACACCAAATATCAAATTGGGAAGAAATACTACAATCAAAGATTAATGAAAAAAGGGCAAAAAAATGGGATAACTGGGAAGGAGGGTTACAACTGAATATCAAAAGAAAAGCAAGGATATGGGCTCTTGTGAGTGAAACATAGATATTATTCTAGTTCTATAGTCATATATGGGCTTGAATTCAAGAAATCTAGAGAATGCTCGTTGTTGACACTCAAGGGGAAAAAAAATTAGTACCCGAAAGATAATGCTATGAGTTTTACTATCAGTTTGCCACAGAGGGGAGGATCCGGTTTTTTTTTAAAAACCTTTACAGGGAAGAGATATAGAAGTTAGCATGGGTACCTGAACAGGTGCAGGTTTGCAAGCCATCATTCCCAACTTATTATTGGCAGTGTGACCAGTTAGTTCTACCAAGATGTCAACCTCGTCTTCTCTAACCATGCTTGCGACCTTCTTCTCATCAATCCCGTAGATATCTCTCCAGGTTCCTCCCTTTCTCAAGACTCTATCTCTAAATCTATTAGTTTTTGCATCTGCCTGTACCATCATAGATTTAAGATATCCTGTGACTATTTTTTTAAATACGCAGAACTTTGGTTTTTCAACAAGGTTCCACAGTAAACAAAAAAACCTTAAAATATAAATAATCTCAAACTATAAAAAGGAACTCAAGAAGCATTTGAATTAATATATTGCATACTTAAAGTTGTAGAAAAAAACATATTTAAGTGAATACATCTCAAATTCAAGTAATTAGTACCTTGACAACAGCTGAATAAACCACCACCTTGTACTTGGCATAGTCGTGGTAAATTAGGGGAACTTCGATGAAATATGAGACAGAATGAGTGAAGTAATCTGGAGATACATATCCAATAATCAGCGGTCTTTCTGGATCCTTGGAATTCTCCCAGGATGTATACTGCTGATAAGAACTCATGAAACGTCTACCCCAATCTCTGCAAGTATCAAATCATCTTAGAGAAGAATAAGCTCATATTAATTTAGTATTACTTAAAAAGTCTACATACTTTACAATACTCTTATTAATAATAGAGTTTTGCAGTCGATGCCGCACGTTAATTGAGGGTTTGGCTGAGTGTAAAAATAGGCATATATAGAAAGTAGCTCACTTCAAAATTATTAACAAAATTATTAGTTCAATTAGAGTTTCTTAGACCTTAGATTAATGACTTCTAAATAAGTTCTCTCATGTTGGCGACTGTTTACTACAATTTCCCCCTTTCTTAGCTACAGTTGATCCAATCAATAGTAGTTTTATCTTCACCTGCGTCACCAACTCAGATGTAGTCAGCATCCAAAACAAACTCCCTATTAACTGTAAAAGTCTAATAGTCCAGTCCTTTTTAAGAGAATTTATAAAACCTTAAAGTTGTCTGTTTTTAGGACCTCAAATCTCTAAATCACATATTACGATATATTAACTCAATCTATGCATTGAAAACTGATGCCAAGCCTAAACAAAGGAAATTCAAAAAGAATAAAGTCAGAAGAACAATTTCTAAATGAGAAACTAAGACACCAACACTCCGTCAGTTGGAAGGAATATAATTGGGCCAGATCGGAATAAAATGTAATTTGATCTATTTTACTGGTACATATCTATAATTTTCCTTCATTCCATTCCAGAGGATAGTCTTACCAATTTGGGGGTGAATGTTTATTCCTCCCAGCTCATTTTCTTCCAAACCAAATCATACAAAATATGCATACTTCAACTCTTTTCACTCTTCCTTCACATTTATAGGAATGTCTTGCTGATAAATGTTTATTATAAATGTATATAAATACATATAAGGATGAAACTGGAACCTACCAGAACAAATTGATAAAAAAATGTCATACTTATAATGCAAACTGTAAATGGCTGGAACTCATATACACTGAATGACTGAAATTCAAATTTATATAAAGATAGGTAAAGTAATATTCATTAGCTAAACCTGTGAGCTTCAAACAATTTATCATCACTTCCGTCATTAATGTAGTTCATTGCAAGCAATCGATTCTGCATCAACACAAGCAGAAAATCAGTACTTAAGAAATGGAATTGATTAAAATTAACAAACAACATAACCTTAAAGATAAAGTTCTGGCCACAATGTAATGCGGTCTTCTCAAATTGCATTATTAAACTGAAATAACAACATAATATCTACCTAAATATTAGCGAGCTGGAAAACAAATACAAAGAATCACCACAAAAAGAAAAATCGGGTGATTCAGCTATAAAAGAAACAGTGGGGTTTCCCAACCACAGAGGGGAGAATAAGTGATGATCGATCACTAACCCAGTAACCCATAACAAAGAGGAGACTCGTTTTAATATCCAAGAGATATTCAATAATCGAGTGTTCCTAGAAAGTAGGGATTCACTTATATACGAAACAGAAACCATGTTATACATGACCAATAATCAGGCTTACAATAAATAAACTAAAACTATATAGCCAACTACACCCCAGATATAAATATTATCTATAATTATACTGTAAAATAATATATAAAAATTCCTTCTTATTTTCACTTCCATTGCCCACCAGATGTACTCATATATAACAACATTGGGGTATTAAAGAAAAGTGATAACAAATGTTTTCTATGCAGGAGATGACATGTATAAAAAGATCTGGTAAAAAGAACTTTAAAAGGATGTTTCAGACCAGACCTATATCCTAGATATTCACAAGAAAGGAAAGTGGCAACTAGCAGATTAAATACCTGCCCTGCATTACGAGAATCCGGATCTATCTTCAGGCATTGCTCATAAGCTTCTATAGCCAGTGTTATATCACCGGCATCTCTGTACAGAACCCCTGCACATGCCAAAGATAAAAAAATGAGTAACAAAAAATATCATAATTCTTAAGTACCATTTACAGATAATGACTTTTGTCTCATGCCTCACTGCAAAGTTACCATACACAAACTCGTTTTTTAAGTAATATCACTCAAATCAAGTAGATACTAGTTCGATAAGGAAACCTTTTTCATTTAATGAGGAAAAGGAATCAATTTACCCTTAAATCCAATATAGTCATGTCCTTGTATAGATGGATCAACGGAATCCCTCGATTATTTGAAGGTCATATAAATAAAAGATAAAAATATTGTGAAACAGCCTGGATAAGATGCATTTGGCGAACACAGAATTAGTACTTCAGTAGAATATGAAGACAGTTGCAGGACAAATCTAGAGTCTAGACACAATACTAAAACTTGGCAACATGAATTCTGGCAACATTTTTGAATCACAGAATTTAATAAAAGTAAAAACAAATTCAAGAGTGGTACAGCGACTAGTCAGCCTCAATCAATGAGTCTTGATGGAATTTATCTAATGCTTTACATTATATTTATGTGTGCTATCCAGTACTATTCAATAACATTATCATTAAAGAACTTAAAAATCCATCACATTCTCAGGCTCGCAGAATTTATTGTTTTAAATAGCAAAAAATCTAGGCCAAAAATAACTCATCACAATTCACACCCAATAATTACAATGTTAAAAAACAGGACCAGGTACAGGCCGGAAGACAGTAACATATACAACTTATACATGATATCTATGGAGAGAAAGATATAGACCTAAG
Organism: Anethum foeniculum; assembly: GCA_003724115.2. Lineage (NCBI taxonomy): Eukaryota > Viridiplantae > Streptophyta > Magnoliopsida > Apiales > Apiaceae > Anethum > Anethum foeniculum. Next base: position 12,063 of record PHNY01297872.1, read on the forward strand.
TTGTTATATGCTTCTGCATATGTTGGGTTTGCAACGATAGCTTTTTCGATCATGCTCGCAGCACCATCCATTTTACCCTGCGTGAAGTCAAAACTATCATCAACTTTTCGACATGTGGTCATCCAAAATGCATGTAAAGAGGCCATAAAAACTGACCTGGACAGTAAAAACTACTCCAAGATTGTTAAGTGACTGAGAAAAGTTTGGTTTGATCGATAAAGCCAGCTGAAAATTTATATAGCAGTACAACGAATATTAGTGCATCCACTTAGAAAAAACAAAGAAAAATGTTTATAGGCGTTAAAAGGTTACCTGATAGCATTCAACAGCTTTATCAAGATTGTCACGATCTTTATATATGACGCCAAGATTGTTGCATGCCTCCGCACAGTGAGGGTTGAAGTGGAAAGCAAGTTCATAGAACACAATTGCCTACAGAAAATGACTTTCAAGTGAGAGGGAGTGTTAAAGATAATAAGATCCAAGATTAATTTCTCACCCCAAGCCCCCAACACCTTAAGGTAGGAGAGCTGGTAACTTGACAAAAAGTACATTAGAAAGTAAGATACAAAAAAAAAAAAAAAAAAAAAAAAAAAACG
>PHNY01297874.1:0-11052 GCA_003724115.2 Anethum foeniculum
ATGAGAACTATAAAGGAAATGTTTTGAAAAGGATTGTAAAATGGATTCAAGTTAAGTATTGATATTGAAATTAAAGACCGTAACGACCCGGATTCCTGACCCTAGATCTGGGGGTGTTACACAAAATTTAGGCAGGCTTGCTAAAAAAATGAGCGGGCTTGCTGAATTTTTGAGCGGGCTTTTTATTATTATTTTCCCGGCTATCAAATAAAAATAAAAGAAAAAATAAAACACTTACCAAAACTCACAAGCGGCTTGATACACACTCACAGATTTCATACACACTCACACTTTATACCCTCACAGACTCACGAACACTCAAAGAAAAACACAAACTCAACATGGCACTCAACACTGGGGCTCTATTCTGAAGATTAAAGATCGAAGAAGAGTAAAACTTGTAGAAGATTATATCTCATGGAAGATTAAAACTCGAAGGGTATGTATTTTTCCCCAAATCTTCTTCCCCAAATCTGTTTAAATTCACAAATCTGTTCAATTTTTGTTGAATTGGTGTTAATTATTGCTCAATTTACCTCCTTTCTTGCTTTTTGGTTTACGTTTGCACTTAATTGGGTGTTAATTTTTTGGTATTTTAATTAGGTTTTATTGGGGTTTCTTTTGTCTTCTTTACACCTATGTGTTAATCAGAGTTATTTTCTTAAATTGCTTTTATGTGTTAAATAGGATTTACATTTTATTGAAATTAAAATTAAAAGTCATGGGTCAAAGGTTGCTTGGCCTGACTGTCATCACAAGGTCATGGGCCATGGTACTATTTCTGAAAGATTCAGACGGCACCATTTCTGATGTCTTGATGCAAAATAACCAGATGATTATGGCACTATATATGCTGGTAAGATTCTGTAACATCTTAGTTTCTATGTTTATGGAAATATTTCTCCTCATTGGTTGTCTGTTCTCTTTCTATAGAAGAGGTTTGCTCTGAAATTATAGCCCCATCTGTAAGCAGAGTCCAAATGTTATACGTATCTTACCTTAATCCACGAATTAAGGTTTGGTTTGGTTTACAGAAGTATGCATGTATGATAGAAACTTGATTCAGGCGACAAATTAACTTTGAAATTTGTAAATTGACCTACTGGTTAATGGTTGTGCATTTGAAAATAACATTCTTTGGTTATTGAAGAGGGCAGTCCATGAATACTTTTAAGCTGGATGCTTGTTTTGAGACCTATGGAGAGATTAAGTAGATTAGTTTTAAGACAATATAATGACATTAACAGGTTTCTAAACCTACAACTCATTAATTCTGAACTTGACATCATAATCTTGTTATGTCTTGTATGTTTTGGTAATAACTGAAACTCTATATAGCTAGTAGTAAATACTTTTGATATTTTTAATNNTTCTAACAAGTCTACTAAAGACTCACCAAAGTATATCGCTGGGAAGACCAGTGTCAGTGATGCTATTGATGGAGCAATCAAAAATTCACTGTTACTGTGTGTTTTTTTTGTTCATCAAAATTTGAATATTTTTTATGCACCTAATCTTCCCTTTTTAATTAATTTTAATCTATAGGCTACGTTGTAGCTATACCATAACGGCTCCCGTTGGCGGTCACGTTAAGAATATATATGTTTGATGTAATATTTTAAGTTGTGCCTTCATACTAATTTGATCAATATTTTCCTCGGTGATCAATATGTTCCATCTTCTTTTCCATTCCTTTTATCAAATTTTGTTTGTATTATTTGGTTAATTCATAGCTTATGTTTCGGTTGTTCTACTTGTAGTCTTTCTCTGTTTTTAGCTTTTTATCTTAACTAGTTTCAATACTTCTTTGTGGAATAATGTAAATCTCCTGCCCAAGCGGTTTATTAATATTTGGTTATTCTTTGGGACTTGACTTTAAAGATCCCTTTCTGGTTATTGATCTTAGGAGAAATTTCTAAATTACACTTCCAAATATATAATAGATAGACACCAATTTTATGTTCTGTAGAAGGAAAGATTCTTTCATTTTAATAAAACTCGATGGAAATTGAAATGATGCAGAAGTATGAGAATTAGTTTACAAAATATAAGCATTGATTAAAGAATAAATCAGGAAACCTAGTTGTGATCAAATCAAGTTTCAAAATTTACCTAAAACTTTAATGTCGATAATAAATTTAGAATTAGGATGAGATTAGGGAATATCAAGGTTAGACTTTAGAACATAACATTTGGGCATATGCGATTTTGGACTTGCATATTATTTTAATATCTTCTGTACAAAAAAATGAAAAACTAATAAAAAATGGTGGTGCACCAGTTAAGGTGAGTCTTACATTTACCTCAAGTTAAAACTAATAAGCTGATGTCCTACTTTTTATGTCAAAAATTTAGTAATATTCCTGTTGCACTTAACTTAACTTGTAGTCTAGGTATGGCTGTTGCATGTTGTGTGTCTTTGGATGAAGGTCAACAAAGTTCAATCAGAGGCAGACTTAGTAATATTCCTGTAGCACTTAACTTATAGTTCTTAGGGAGCCTGACAACCAAGTTCCAACCAGTTTCAAGTATTCTCGTTATACTTTGTGTTGGCTGCTATATATAGGTCCATCTCCAAAATCTAATTCGTTTGGACAGAATTCCTACACATCTATTCATTACATATATTTCCAACTTCACTTGGGTTATATTTCCATCACTGCAGCGACTGAATGCCTGTGGGAAATAACAGAATTGGAGCTCAAACCATGATTACTCCAGAGATAGGAAGCTGGCAGTTAGAAGTCCCCAGATTAAACTTTAAAGTTACTATCTAAATGTTGATTTCGATCAGGTTATATAGTGGAAGCTAGCTAGTAGTCAATTGTTCCTTATATATCTTATAACATGTTCATATAATATTAAAGAGAGTATATAATTTAAGATTTGTAACCCAACAGTTTTACATCTCATAGATTTTCCTTTAAAAAGTCTCTATTGCATAAATCATTGCTTTTAACTTCACTCTACATAATTGTGTACGATTATGCGGTATGTGTGTCTCTATAAGACTAAAGAATATGACAATTGTAAGGTAACCATATTTTGTTGATTCAACTTGCAGGCATACACACGAAGAAGATATCCAGCATAATTGTTGAAAAAATGATGAATTTTTCTAGAGCAGCACAATCAGCTGCCTTCACTGTAATTATATTAATGTGAGTAGCAACCTGATTTTTTTATAGACAATTTCAGACCTTTTTCAGAGTAAAAAATTAGATTTCTGAAAGTATATTTAAATATTATATGTTTCAAAAAACTAAAGCATGATGCATTGATTCTTTTTGCATATGGCACAACTCCAGCTATCTTAGCAACTTGGTATTACTGGGACATTTGTTTGGATGTTGCTGATAAATATGCTCACAGGGTAATAGCATCTTTGTTGGATAAATTTACAATTTTTTTTGGTACTATGGACGTCATATTAGAGGGCCCCTATGATTATGATTAAATTCTTTCCTCTTTTACTCTTGTTGCATCCTCAGGACATAAAGCATTTGGTTTTGGTGGGATATGCGGAATTTTTTCTAGTCACAACAGTTTGAGCAGCTTGCATGCTTGAGGGATCATGGAAAATGGGCAAATAAAGACCATCTAGAAGTGTAAATTTACTTTTTAGAAAATAAAGATCATCCGGAAGTCTAAGTTTGCATGTCTTGGTGAGAATGGAGACGAGACTGCCACAGGTGGAGAAAAAGAAGCTGCATGATTTATGTTTGAAGATGCATGATTTATGTTTGAAGATGATTAACTAAGAACATTTTGGTCTATGTATAATTAACTTAATATTGTGTGTAAACTTTAACTTTGTTGTTTTTTCTTGAAATTTTGTATTTTCTTAGACTTGTTTTATGTCTTGATGTTGAACCGGAGTAATAGTGCTATACTGTTTGTTAGACTGTTGGATTGTCTTATGATATACCAATTAAATTTGGTGGATGTTAAGGAAATCTAAAGGTCATGCCCGTATTTTTTTTAAAAAAAATTTGGGCTGCAATACAAGGTTAAATGGTTGTCATATATCAAATTTATAAGTAAAAATTGTTGTAATTAACTCTAAATATGTTGCAAGTGCATAGAATGTGTTGCCTTACATGTACATTAGTCTGTGTACTGCAACAATTTTCACAAAAAATCGTTGCAAAAAAATGTTGTCATAGGTAGCCTTAGGTATTGCAATGCAATTATATTCGTTGCTGTACATGTAAAAATGTTGCTATAAACTGAATTTGCAACTACTTCACTGTGTTGCAATATGGTCCAAAAAACGTTGCCATAAGGCCCCTATGGCAACCAGACCAAACATTATGCCTGATTTTGAATATTCGTTGCCATATGCCCTATTGCAATGAATTTATGCCCTATAGCAATGAGTTTTTAGGGTTGCTATAGGCAATCTGTGGTGTAGTGTATAAAATCTAATGTAAGGAAAATATAACTCTTGTATTACTCGTAGGAAGCATATATTTATATGCAGGGTAGGCGCTCCCATTAGACCAGTTAGGCGGTCACCTAAGGCCTCTACTTTCAAGGGCCCAAAAAATTATGTCCTTATAACATATATATTTTTTGATTAATAATTTAAAATTAAAATATTGCTTCATACTCATGTTTGAAGGCTCCAAAAATATAATTTTAGTTATTATAAAAAAAATTATATTAATTTTGGATAAAAATATAAAATTATTATTATAAAAGTAGTTAAAAATTATCTTTCTTAAGTTTATTTAAATTTATTTTAATTTAATGTTACACTTTCAATTGATAAGTGCTTCTAAATAACTAAATAGCCAATTTTTTTATTTTGAAATATTTGTTGAATTTAAATTTATAATAACAAAAATCATTTACTTATATATAAATACATGATTAAACTCCATAACAACAACTAAAATATTTGTTACAAAAATTTAATTAATAATATAAAAAAATTTGTAAAAAAATTTAACCTAAAAGTTTCATCAGAATATTAAATAAATTTAATTTAATTAATATAAATTTTAAATATTTTATTTGAAATCAATACCTCATATTTTAGTTTCACCTAAGACCCCTTAATGACTAGCACCGGCCCTATATTTATATATATATGGGAAGACAAATGTCTTATATAAACAAGATAAAATTTGGTCACTGCTCAATACTACTCCCTCCGTCCCTATTTACATGTTCATTTTGTTTTTCGAGGAGTCAAATTGACCAATATTTGACTAAATATTACAAATTATTTATTCATTATTTTAAAAAACTAAAAGTTACGTATTAAACTAGACAACATGCTCTTTTTAATGATATAACTTATTCTAACTTTTGTAATTATATAATATATGAAAATCTTAGTCAAAGTAAAGTCAATTTGACGAGTCAAAAGTCAAAATGGACATGTATTTAGGGAGGGGAGTATAATAATAAACTGAGGCCACAATGACTTTAAGGGCTGATGTCATTGCTATATTGTAACAACGATTTATATATTTTAAAAAGACCACCGTAGATAGAAACATCGACCCGACATTCATTTGTTCTGAATAAAGAGTGCTCCGTCCTATTGTGCATTTATACCAATCAAAAAGTGAGACTTTACTTAACAAGTTTTAGTTATTAAAATATTAATTTAGTTTGAATAACGTGAAATGAACATTGTCAAGATGAATAATTTAGTATTAATAAATTTAGCCATTTTTGTATAATTGAATATGTATTAGCATGAACATTTGTAATGACATAATTTAATTTTTTAATATCATTTTGGATTTACCAATATCTAATTAGGGTAAATAAATATTAATTTTTATTTGTTTAATATAGGAATGTATGGAATCATAGTTAAAATTTTGTCAAATAAATATTATATAATTCTAAACTATTTTTCTGAGATTCATTCATATCAAATTAGATATTAAAATATAAAATACTATTAATTTAATATAATTTTCTTAATCACACTAATGTAAAATTATTTTATATATTTGAATTTAACAGAAGTATAACTATTATTATTGAACTAATGATGTTGAACCTAATTTATATATTTGCTGAACACCTTTATGAAAAATCAATTTTTCGTAAAAAATGTTACAAAATATTTATTAATAATTATAAAATGTTATAAATATGTTTCCGTTATGAATTATATATATCCATAAATTTTTAATTATTATTTAATAAATAATATAAAACCAGATTATATATGTGTTAGAAAAAAATTATAAATTTGTAACCCATAATAGTTTGTTCCTGAATACACATTGTACATCAGTATATAGTATAGCTGTTTATTCCCTCCCTCCCTAAATACCTGTTAATTTTGACTTTTGACTAATTAAATTGATCATAATATAACTTAAATTTATATATATTATATAATTTAAAAAAGTTATCGTTGAAAAATATCTTTAGTTTATTTTAAAATATATTTTCTAAAACAGTAACTAAAAACTTTTTAATATTTGATCAAAAATTTGTTAATTTAATTCCTAAAAATTTAAAACGGACATGTCATTTGGGACTGAGCAAGTGCTTCTTCTTTAAATTTATTTCGAGAAAGATTGTCCCGGCAGGCCTCAACTGCTTCACTGTTTTGGACTAGTTATTGTAAGTACTTGGGGCACCCGGCCCAGTATCTCCATAAAATTTAGCTCGAGGTATGTCCGCACATTTACATGGGCTTAGCAATTTAATATTGAACATTTTTAAAGTGAAATCTCGACTTGATTGTCCTAGTTCGTTTGTCCAGATAGCATGCAAAAAGGAGAATTTAAAACATCGGCTTTGGCAAGCGAGAAAGAATTAAAATCTGCCACTAAACTATCAACAATTTTTCTATCACTAAATTTTGTTTAAGTTAGTTATATAAAAATTATTTCTTAACATTTTAAGATTTGGCCTGCATAAATTGACTAGATGGCTGATCCTAATTATTGGTGAAAAAAACTTGCACTAACAACACCTAATATTCAGGTATTCCTAAATTTATAAAATAGGAGTACGTAGTATATGTGGCATAGGGTCTCGAAAATTAAATTTGATTTCGATCCTCGAGTTACTGGCTGTTATTAAATAAATAAAAACTATACAGATGATGGTGAAGAAATTCACTAATAAAGCTGATTCTTTTTTTGTTTGTTTGTTTGTTCGAATTAAATTGTTTTTCATCAATTTGTCTGTTGGTGAAAAGTTGCAAAAATCTACTACCTTATTCTGAATTATTTGGGAGCAATGAGAAAAGCATGAAACACATGATTATTTGAACAAAGTTAAATATTTAATAGATGAAGTCTAAATCATTTGTTGAATGGGCGCAGCAGTACAGGGCAAGTGAAAAAGATCTATCACTTGTTGGGCCTCCCTTCTTTGAATTATTGAAACTAGGCCACTGCTTGATCTATACAATCCAACAGAAACCCATAAACTCGATACTACTTTTTTTGAATAAAGTTCTAGAAACCTACTCCCCTCAAGTTCAACCTTCTCCTAACCCTCCATATGTTGCTTGTTTTTATCATGTTAGTTAATCGCAAAATATTATACACATACAGCTAAGATAGAGACTAGTTATCTTCTTACCGCAAATTTGCGTTCTATGGCACAGCATCAGAATTTTTGGGAAATTTTGATATAAAATAATTATCCTCTTATAAATTACAAAATTATTATTATGTATTACCATACTCGTTTCTATATTTTTTTTTTAATTTCTTATTCATTTCTATATATTTCAAAATTTACCAAAAATAATAAAAATTATAATATAAAAGTTAAACTATATTCACTACTTTCTATTTTCTTTCGTTACACCCACTTTATATATAAAATATTAATTGGTTCTACCACCTTATACACTTTTCTTACAATTTTTTCCTTAAATTACATTTTTTTTTATTTTCGTCATCATAATATGCTAGCGCTAAATTGTATTCCCTCCGTCCTTCAAGTTATTGTTATATTGGAGGTTGGGGTTCGTCACGTATTTTAAAAATTACTATAAAATATAATTTTCTAAATGATTGTACCTTTTTTTCTAATTAAAATATAATATTTAAAATTTGTAAATAGAAATTAAAAAAATAAATTATGAAACTATACTTTTATAGTAGTCTTAAAATGTGTGCCAATCATAAGAAAAAATTGTAAGGAAATGGGTGGAACGGAAAGAATATAATTTTTCTAAATGTCGTGATTCCAACATGTGTTTCGCATTGTCATAATTGATTTTAATTAATTTTACATATATATAAGTACAGGAGCCCGATTAGATTTAACAGAGTTTTTTTTTTTTTTTTTTTTTGAAACCAGATTTAACAGAGTTGTAAATTATTATTTTTTTGGAGAAAAATTATAAATTATTAAAACCAATTAAATTCTATTGCACAGCATTTTAGGATCCAGCTACCAACCTTTAACATTTTTGAAACTTAAATGACATTGTGCAACTCAACATGTCAAAAGATATTCCATATACGTATATCGATCAACAGGAGATGAGCAAAAAATAATGTGGTCCTTCAGAATGTATTGCGAATTCAAGAAACACTAGTATTTTAAATGCATTTTGCAAATACTGAATTCCCAACCTCCGTACAGCCAACGATACTCCTACAATATTATTACACTCCCAACAACTACCCCCGGTATTTTATTGTAAGTCATTTTGATTAAGGTTATCAAAGTTTATACTTAATATACTTACAAAGTGATACCAAGACTAGTTAATCTGATTAATTAATATAAATGTGGTTTCAAAACACATAATAACATGTGTTATGGGACTGACCACCGGCCATCCTCAATTATTCCCCTACAATTAAATTAGTAAATCCTATCCACGCAGAACAGAGCTTCGTATTTTTGCCAGTATATTTTATATTTTTGCTCCTCGTGCTGATATAATTGATGGATCTGATTGCGTTTTTCTTAAATTCTTAGTCAATTGGCGATTAACAACATAAATTATTAAAATTTTCATTTTTAGCGATTCAATTTTGACGGTTATAAAAATTTACATGACTTTCATTCCTCAATATTTTTACTTTTTTAAAAAAAAATAATTCTGTTGTATAAAATAAACTAAATCAAATATATCGGTATATCCCGCTTATAGCAGTGTCTGGGGATAAGATTTACGCAAACCATACCCTACTCTAAAGATTAGGGAGACTGTTTCCGTATAGACCTCGACTTAGTACAAAAAATATAATAAGTGACAAATATATGTAATAACTAACAAAAGTGAAACCGATATACTAATACAACAAATAAAAATTTATAAAGTGTTGAGGAGACAGTACTTGAGCTCATGATTATATTCACGTGAGACTTACCTATAAGCTGATTAATATCTGCAAGTAATCTTCAACACATGTATAAGAAAAACTATACAACTAAAGTCGTAACAAAACACCAGAAACACACTCAATTACTCAAATTCGTCATCTCCAAGCAGCTCGATTTAATGTTATCACTTGTGAAATTTAAAGTTGATATATTCAAATTTATTAATCAGCCCAACGCCTACATGATTTATTTCTCTTTCATTCTCTACCTACCGATATACTTTCAACCCCTTTAACCGGAGTTGTAAACAACATTTATAAAAGATATAATGGAAAAATACGCTCACACGGGTTAATAAAATTTTACGATTTTGTAAAATAAAGAAAAATGAAATTAATTGTAATAATATAACAAAGTTTAGGTATTATTTTAAATTTTTCTCGAATGAATTAACTATGTGCACAAATATGAAATGCTTGTAACAGAAAGTTTCACACTTACGTAATTATATTTACCAAAACGGCATTCATGATTTCAGACTTGCAGGCTAACCGCCAAATTGTGCCGTTAATTATCTCCGTCATGCTCTTAACTCTTCTATACTTCCTCTTTTACCCTCCCTCTTTAGTTCTTTTGCCACTTATATCCTTAGCTCTACTTCGTCAGTTCGTTGGCTCGGCGCGGCTCAAGTACTAGACTAAAGAAGCTGAGCTATTAATTCGATTTCTATTATGAGTAAATTTTTGTATATTCCTTTATTTTGTTTATTAAGTGACCTTTTTCATCAAGTCAACCTGTGCTAATTGAACTGGAAATTAATTCTTGACTATCCTTTATTTATTATGTACCCATCTTTTAATTAATCTAATTGACCATTTAAAAAACAAACTAATATAATAAGTGAAGAACCAAAAGGTAATATTCTATAATAAAAAAGTACTTAGAAATAAATAAAAAAATATTGCGTGTATAGTATAATTGATATTATTAGGTATTGCAATTTAACATAGTACATTATTTATATTTTAACTAGTAAACTAAAAAAGGAAACAATTTTTATATTTTTAATAAACTAATTAAATTCAAATATTAAAACATTCAATCAACCTACGGAAATTAGAATCTCATCTAAAAAAATATTGTGTTATTATTCTACTAGAACAATGTTATATAAGAATATCTTTTGTTAATGGCCAAGTGAGAACACCACCTCTTTGTCAAAAAAATTTGAAGAGGAGAGACATGTAAAAATTAGAAAATCAGTGTAATAACTCCGTTCAATGTTTGTTACCATTTGAAGAACCTAGGCGTTCAATGTTTTTGTTACCATTTAAAGAACCTAAGATGAATATTTAAATGAACTTGCTGCCATTCTCTAGTTTTCAGTAAACTAATGGTTTATATTTGTAAATATACTTGTTAAACACAAACGCGCAAAACCAGATGAGAAGAGAAAACTTGTAAAGAATCGGCAAAGAAGGGCATATTTTTATATATAGAGGGTTCAAATATCCTACCTAGATATATATCTATACTATTATATTAAAAACGAAATATTGAAAGTTTGGGTAATCTGGTACTTGGTACTTCTGTATTTATTAAATTATCATCGCTAATTGTCATACAAATCAATTACTCATTTCAACTAAAACTGTTACCATTTTTATTTTTCTCAACTAAAATATCTCTTTTTCCAAAAATATCATAGGCAATTATATTTAATAAAATAAAATGCTATAATTACTAATAACTCCTATTTTAATCATAATTAGT
>PHNY01297879.1:1397-12301 GCA_003724115.2 Anethum foeniculum
TTTAATAAATCTTCAAATTAAGCTTTTATTCTCCGATCTTTCCGATTTGAGAATTTTCTTTTTTCCCACAATAAAACAATAGAATTTATTGAATAAAAATTCAAATCAATGCTATTTGGCATGAAGATATTAATTGTCTTTTTATATTTGACATATTGACATGATTATGCGTTGGTTTGTTTTTTTATTAATATTTAGGAAACTGATGTTGACATAATTATGAGTTGGCTATATTTGACTTGTAAAGTATATCTAGGAAAATATTATAGAAAAGTTGTAGAAAGATTTTTTTATTTTCAAGGAAACTATTGTTGGCATAATTATGAGTTGACTTATTAGTATTTATCTGAATGAAGAATATAAGATAATTATAATTTTTTATACTTATTAATTCAAAAAATTGAGAAAATTCGAAAATAGAACCGGACGATCTGAGAGGCGCCACATAAACGCCCCCGTCTTCTCCTTTATATAAATATATTGAATATTGATATATTGATATTGATGATTATTCACATACTTATTAAAAGTTAAAGTATTATTAAATCTAGCTGTCAGAGAAAATTTATATTCATTCCTATTAATTTATTTATAAAACGCATCCTCAATTCCTTTTAAAAAAGGTGTAATAATAATAGAAAGTTAAATAGTTGTAACACCAACTCCAGTCGTACACGTGACCTTCCAGAAACCCTATACAAACATTTCATACCCCTTTGCCACCTCTGTATAAATACAAATATTCTCTCCGTAAAATCACCACCTTGCTCTTTCCGCCCCCTCATATCTATAGATACAAATCTTCTTTCTGCAGAAAGCACCGTCGTTTCAGCAATGGCAGCTGATATGATTGCTTGCTCACAGCTGGGTTCTAAAGTCACTATAGCCCTTGTTACCAGTGCTGCCAGTGTGCAAACTGCTTTTCACCTTCTGAGCCTTGTGGTTGCATCTGGAAGGCCCAATCGTTTAAGGGAGCTCTTATTACGTTGCAAATTCTTGCGATTCAGTCTTCATTTGATTGCATCGCTGTGCTCACTGCCTCGGACTGTATTCTCGAGGCCCAATCCAGTTATATCTGTTACTCGGTCTGCGTTTGTGGCTTTCACTCAGGCTTTATGGAATCTGTGGAGCGGTGTAGCGTTTGTGCCTAGGAGTCTTCGTTGTCTCCAGCGGAAGGGTTCTCTGGCTAACGTAACTAAAGTTTATACGAGGAAGAGAAAGAGAAATGTGACAGCAGGGATTCAAGCTTTGGCCGGAGGAGATATGGGTCAATTTGGTAATTAGAGATTTAATTGAATCTTGATAGATGTGTTTTTGCCGTCTTTGTGATTGTTTTACATTATATACTTTAATCCGGTATTTGATGTTTTTCTGGGTTATAGTGGCGGAGCCATGTTTGATGTTAATTTTATTTTTAAAATTGCAGAACGACGGTGATAAATTTTAATCTAAGTACGAACTTAATATTTTTCCTGGTTTATTTAGGCAAAGGCATGTTTGATGGTTTTTATTTATTGTTATTTTAGTGTAAAGCGATAATTATGTGATAAAAATTGTATTCATTCTGCACATTACTCGAAGGGTGTTGGAGGAGTCCTAATTCATGTATCTATACGTGTATTTTTATTTAAACAATTGGGAGATCCTACTTATCTCACTGATGTACGTCTTTAAATACACATTTCAAAAATGTGTATTTAAGTAAATAGATTTGTATATCAACATTCTGCGGTTATTTTCTATCTTTTTCTGTTTATGTATTTCTCATATACGCATTTCTCATATACGAATTTGTTGTAGTATATGAAGAAATGTGATGGGAGATGATATCTTATTAATATGTGTATTCAAATATGCATTTAAGAAATGTGTCACTTATAGTAACTAATAGAAAACTAGGGTTCTCTCTTTTTCTCTCTGAACAGCCTCTCTCTTAAACTTCATAGCCGTCGGGGCTTTCATCGGTTTAATCCGGTGAAAAGCCCCTAAATCTTTTTTATTTGTATTATTTTCCTTCAATAATCTTCCTCTTTGGGGAAGAATTTCTATCCTTTAAATTGGGTATTGTTTGTTTTTTAGATCTACAATAATTATCCGAGTTTTCGGTTTACTTTCTTCTTCGATTCAAGCAGAGCTTATTGGATTCGAGAGCTAATCGTCTATCTTGGGATTTCGATTGTCAGATCTAAGTTTTTTTGATTTCATTTGTTTTTCACTTTTGCTTTTATTTCAGTTTTCATATTTCAATTTCAGGTTGTTTTCTCTCCTTAGTGAGAGGTTTGTTTTTCGCTTCTTAATTGTAAGCGTGAGTCTTTGAATTAGTGATGAAAGTTTGTATGGAATCACAGTTCTGGTCGATAGCTCAAACGATAGTTCCATCGGGACATGATGAAGAGGGTACCAGTAATTCAACGAGAATGCATGAAGTGTGTACTTGTATTTGTATATACATTTTCTTCAAAATATCGTTTAACTGTCTTTTCATGAGAACAGGCGATTGCAATTTACAGTTTGTTCGACTCGATCATTGGTGTAGATGCCGTATGGCTTTTTATTATTGAATTAACACCTTTAATTTTCAAAAAAAAAAAAGAAATGTGTCACTTAAGCGATGCATAATCTCTCCGCATTGCGCAATTATTATACATTATTTTTTACATATGCAATTTTCAAAATATAGGGAGATTGTATCTTATTAATGTGTGTTCAAATACGCATTTAAGAAATGTGTCGCTTAATCGATGCATCTCTGCGCATTGCGCAATTATTATACATCATCTCTACATATTTTTATATATGAATTTGTTATGGTATATTGAGCTCTGGCTGTCTGTGTGGAATATATTAATTAGTCATCATTTATTTTTCTTTTATATTTTTTTACTAGTAATCATTATTTATTTAATTGTAGTAATTAAAGCATTTTTTTTCATTTTTATGTAGGTGGAAAGTGTCCACCCACCATTGTCGGGGATATATCTACTCGAGCTCAAACAGTGTCTCCAAAGGTACTTCGATATTGATTTTGTAGCCTATATATGTTTCCATATATGCGTTACATGCATTAGTTGTAAGAATCTTGGTGCTTGTAATTGTGTCAACCAAATACCTGTTTGGATTAATCTTTATGAAGCAGAAATTAGAGGAGGATTACGTACATAAGGGACACTCTACAGGTGAAAAACATAAATCTGGAGAAACTAATGGAAAACCTATCTCCACTTCTCAGAAGGTAAGAGGTCCACTGTGCGTGGAAGACTTTTTTACCACTTGGGCATTGTAACATTTGCTTTTTGATTATATGTCCTATTAGTATTAGCTCCTAATGTTTGCTGTATAGAATCATGTGCAGCTGGAGCCCCTCCCAGCTTTTGAGGGTTTCATTGTGGAGGAGGAATTAGGTTCAGGTATTATAGCTTTGATAACCTGTTTGATATTATATCCTTGGTAGAATAAAGGGGCATCTTCATTTCATTAACTACATTTCTGCATGCAGGTGGCTATGGGACTGTTTACAAAGCAGTCAGAAAGCTTGATGGGATAACACTTGCGATTAAATGTATGCTATGAATGATTTCTCTATATATGTTCTAGCCCTTTATTTTTTTAAATCAATATTTTGGACGAGAAAGATGCCTTAATAAGTTTGATGCACGTGGTTAAACAACATTTCTGATTGGATTTTAGAGGTAAAACGGCAAGTTTTGTATTAAAAATTGCTGAGGAACCATTAATAAATTAAAATTACTACTCTTCATTTGTACTATTTGGTTTCTTAATCAGTTTACCCTTTGCTGGCTTTTACTATAGAAAGTCTTTGTATCACTAGATACTGAGCAACTCTTTTTTTTTTTGAGGAATGTTGATATAATTAAAGCGAACTATGCTTGGGACATGTTTTTATATCAGATCTATGATTTTACAGGTCCCAGTGGCAATACTAACAGACGCCACATTCGGAATGAAAGGAAAATGTTGGAGCAGTACGGGTAAAAATGCCATAAAAACCTGAAAAATCTTATACATCCTATAATTGTAAAAATATAATGACTTTTTATCTTTAATAAATTACAATACAGGGGTAAGAGCTTTATTATAAAATATGAAGGCTCTTTCAAGCATGGGAGTGCTGACTGTCTTGTTCTTCAGCATTTTGAGCATGAAAGCCCTGAGGTGATATCTAGCTCTGCTCTTCCTTTCTCTCTTTTTATTAGGTTTTGACAAGTCTATTAATTTGGACAGTTGGTGAGGCTACTTGTTTGCTCCATCAAATTTGACTTTTAATATATCTTTTAGGTCTTGAAGAAAGAAATAGACCTGTTTCAACTACAGTGGTACGGGTATTGTTTATTTAGAGCTCTTTCTAGTCTACATAAGCAGGTAGAAAACTGTATAAACTGGTTTTGGTATATGCTTGTATGACTTGTTTACATGTTACCAAAGAAAGAGTAGCTTACTTGCTTTGTATCTCCTACAGGGAGTAATTCATAGGGATGTTAAGCCCGGGAATTTCATTTTCTCACGAATGGTGAATAAGGGTTACTTAATAGACTTTAACCTGGCTGAAGTAAGTGCATCTTTTCTTTTCTAGATTATTTTGGACTTTATTCTGTCTGAAGTATATTAATTAGCACACAGTCTAATAGTTCATGCTTTGCTTTCCAACATCTTTTTCATGCAGAAAATGGTCAAGAAATATGAGACAGCGGGTAAGTTCTAGTATCCGAGTATTAATAAGATCTTATGTATGGGTGTCATGTATTGCTAGCTTTTGCTTCCTAGACTCCAAGGCGGTGTTGTATTCAACCTGAGCTGAGTTATACTATGCTTAGCGCTGCTCTTCAGAAAGTGGAGGTGCAGAGTTCGAGCTTCAACCCCGAGCTGCTCATTCATTTTTCTTAAGAGATTTGCTTGTTTCTGTTATTTAGGAATTGTTTTCACAATTACTGAATGCACTGACAACTTGCTTGCAAGCTTTTAAATAATAATCGCGAGCAGCTCACTTGCTATGTTGACAAAATTTACAATTAGATTATAATATAATTCAAACTTAATTGTTTAATACCTAACTGGTTGAAAGATATTCAAAGTTTATCACATGTATTCAAGTGCAGAGAATGCTTAAATTTACACTTACTTAAGTAAAGAATATTAGCTTGCCAATTAAGCCTGCTTGTAAACTCAAATAAGTTTTTGGGCCGTGCTTTTACGTTCTCAAATTCGGTTCTTTATGAACTTAGCTTCGAAATTGTGCTCAAGATTGGCCAGTTATCAAATGAGCCTGTACATCGAGCTTCTCATGAGCAGCTCGTCTCATTTATGGAGATACTTTTAGGATTCTAGCTTTAAGAGTTTGGTGTTTGACACAGAGAAAGACATTCCAAAATTCAAGATTGTAATGTTGTCATTCCCAGTTATCCTTTCTGTTGTGGTGTTAACTAGATTTCATTGAGTTAAACTGCTATAAATCAGCAGTGAGCTACAGTACATGGCCTTCATCATGTTTCATTTCCTGTGCAGAATCTAACCCTGCTGCAAGCAAAAAAGTACTCTCCTGTGAAAGGCTGAAAGGACCTGTGCCTTTACAAGGTAGAAAGGAGCTGATCAGCCTGGTGGAAAAGGCAGTGCACAGTCCCAATCAGGAAGGAGCAAGTCCTTCAACATCCAAAAGAAAGAGGAATATTGCTTCACCTCGTGACAGTAACATCGTTTACCCGACTCCGATGTCTCTTCATTTGTCAGGGATTGCTACCGCAGGTGCTGGCATTGAATTTATTTTCCACATTAAGTCTCTGGATGGTAAAGATAAACTTCAGTCTTATAGTGGGACATGTTTTGCTTTTATAGGGAAACGGAAGACCAAGGAAGAAGGTCCCTGTGTTGGAACCAAAGGTTTTAGGGCACCAGAGGTAAGTTGTGAATTTGCTGTCAACTTTCTGCGCTAATCTTCTTCTTTTTCACACTCCTCTGTGAATAATATGTTACGTATAGCAGTTTAAATTGAGTAGTTAGCTGAACAATAAACAGCAGCCAAACATCCCCTCTTCCGATATTTATCTATTCTTACAGTAAGAAAGTTATGTTGGTGTTGATGTACGGTCATTTAATCAAAAGAAATTTTTGATAGATGCGTAAGGAGGATTTTTCGTTTTACTTTAGGCTTTTAAGCTAGTGGGAAGGAGTGTTAGCGTCTAACAGGTTGTTGAAAGTCACGTGCCCTTTGTAATTCTATGTCTTATGCCGCATGAGAATTGTTAGAACAGTGAACAGAATAGGGAGGGAATGATTTTAGTAGAATAAATAGAGAGAGAATAATAGAAAAGAGAGCAAGATCAATTCTTGGGGTCAAGGAAGAAGAGCGCCGAGTGAGAAGAATTATTAATTCACTTCAGGAAAAATGGTCTCACCTCTCCATCATTCTCCATCTATTTACTTATCTTTCACTCCCATTCTCTATCACTACTTTTTTAAAATCCTCTGAGCTTCGTATCTCTTCCTTTAGCTTATCAGGTTAAACAATTGGTTCTTTCAGATTATTTTTAAAAAACAAAAATAGAGCACCTTATAAGCTAATGTGATTTATGTTATTCTATTCAAAATGGCCTTGCACAAAACATGTCTAAGACTTTAAGTTCTGTTATTTGTGCAGGTATTGCTCAAATCTTATTTTCAGGGTCCTGGGATAGATGTATGGTCTGCCGGGGTGACACTAGTCTACCTGAGCACCGGAAGATCGCCATTTGCTGGTGACCCGAACCAGTAAGTATTCATGCAAGTGTCATGTATAAGTTTCATTCTCCGAGTTTGTTAATGGTGAAACCCTTTCTCTGACAGGAACATGATGGATATAGCAGAATTGAGGGGCAGTGAAGATCTGTGGGAAGTTGCCAGGATACACAACTGTGAATCTTCATTTCCTGTGGTACTACTAAAATTACAATTATACTGTCAACAATATTTTAATCATATACCTGACTTTTATCTAAAGCATACAATTCGCTGCAGCAACTTCTTGATGCACAATACCTTCCATCTAACAAAATGTGTGATTGGTTCGGGTCAAACACAAAAAGGCCAGAACTCCTTAAGGATCTCTCGAGGTCTTTCTTTGATCTTGTGGACAAATGCCTGACAGTGAACCCAAGATTAAGAATAAGTGCAGAAGCTGCTCTTAAGCACGAGTTTTTTGCATCATGCCATGAGCAGCTAAAGCAACAGAGACAGCGAAGGCTACAAGGACTCAGCTCAAAGCCTCAAACTCTGCAACCGGACTCTAGTTAGATACTCAACCTCAGACTTCTGAGGGTTTACAGATTACAGTGCTAAGTGTAATATGTGCGGTATATAGTCGTAGTAGTAGTAGTAGTCGTGGTCTGATATCATGTCGGGCATGCAGAACAAGGTCTCTTCAAGCCCTGCATAGAAAAAGAAAAGAGAAAACGCCAACTTGATGTAATACTCAAGTTTTTAAGTTTTACCCTGTTGGAGGAAATGGAAACTGGGAGCAACTAGTTAGGTAAGTTTTGATTTTGGAACATCCTTACATACTCCTGCGATAAGAGTTCATGCAAAGTCAAATAGATGCCTGAAAACATATATGTTTCACACAATAAGAATGTTCGAGTGTGAATAGAAGTGGCTTAATGTCAATCAAACTTTTAAAGAGCAACACAAATGCTCACGTTCAACTCTAGAAATCTCTTATTTAAACAATGAAGGGTTATAAAGCATTATCATGTTCTCTTCCTTTCACATCATTTTTACCATCCTTCTTTCAAAAAACACTCTAATAGTTGACACCCAAATCATTGTCGGTCGAAAATGACTTTTTCATTTTTTTTAAATTTTGGCCCCACTAGATAACATGGAAGCTACGTGGCAAGGGTGAATAGTGCCACATGAACGAGTTTTTGGTCACTTTTGAATCTACACGTCGCCATTGTTTGGTCTCACTTTTGCCTACTTGGCATCCACGTGGCATAAGTGAGTAGGATATGTAATTGGTCAGTTTTGTTTCGTAGGTCAGGTTTATATCAGAGAACAAATGAGACATTGGCATAAGTATTTCCGACCATATTTAACCGACCAACTTCGTAAGAATTTAGTTGATTTTATTGTTGAAGATGGTCGTAAATAGTCTATTTTCATCATTTTTCTGGGCTTTTTCACTTGCATTTGGTCGTTTATATTACATTTAAATGGTAAATGTTGGTCAGTTTTCTGGATTTTAACATTTTATATTCAATAATTTCTACTACATTATTTGCATTACACATCCACATCGAGACATAACAATAAAAAAACTCATGATCCACAATATAATATAATACACATCCATTTTCATGGTTAAAACCAAACACACGAATATAAAAACCATCAATCCACAATTAAAATTCACAAATTTAAACCAAATTGGTTCTCCATATGACAAAATCCAACAAACAATGTCTTAAAATAAAGTGCACGACTAATACATTAACACCCTAGTCTGACGCAATCATAGATATAAGAAAACTAAACTAAATTATGCTTCATTGTTATTACACCCGTCATCTTCTCCATCACACTCTTCACCACTGCAGTCCTCGTCATTTTTTTCATCATAATTGTCTTTCTTGATTGCCTAAAATTAAATCGAACATATATAAATATTATAATTTGACATATCTTCCGATATTAATTATGAAAAAATATTAATTGTGTTATACTTGGCTTTTGTCGAGTTTCCTCTCCAGCTTTTTCCCGGGGTGTGTGGTTGTCGCTATTAAAATATTTTACTAATCCTTTCAACTTGTTCGAAGTAAGCCGTGCATAAACTCTTTGCGGGCTTTCTAGTAAACTCTATATTTCTTTTCAACCTTGCCTTCTCTTGATTCACCAATTTTTCGATACTCTTTAGCCTTGTCCGGTTTTTGAATCTTCAAGTGAGTGTAGTAAAACTACAAAATTGTAAAAAAATATGCCTTAATTAATAAAAGAAGTTATATGTGTGTGTAATGCACAAAATTATAAAAATATAAACAGCAAATACCAAACTCATTGATAACTTCTTCAACTCACTTCAGATTTCGTGCAACAATGGTCGTATAAGTGTATGCCCAACTGTCCATTTTGTATGAATAATTGTGTTCAACATCTTCATCGGGGTGTCATCGTGTATACTACATTTTATATAATTGTAGTCGGTCATAAACAGAAAATGGTTCATAATATATGAGCTAATCTTATTCATACTCTTCATATATATTTTGCGGTTAAATAAGATATATTTGATAAAGATCTTAATTGTAATATATATTGAATAAGTACAGTCCCCCTCGGAATTTGATACGGCTTGGAGTTTTTGGTTTCTTTTCCCTAAACTTGACATCAGAATGTGACCTAGGCTTCGGTCCTCTCCATGCTCAGATCTCTGCATTGGTCATCTTATGAGTGTTCAGATTGCATGGAGAAGGTGGACTAGGTGTTCGTAAAATTGCACGAGTTGTTTGACTAGGTCCACGACTACGTCCCATGTCTTTGATTAGCTTTTTTCCCATAGATACTACAAAATAATTAGAAAACACTTGCAATCATATCATTTATGTAAGATACTAAATATAACAACAAAAAAAAAACCTAATTGCCCGGTCAAACAAATCGTCAAAATCATCAAAAACTAATAAAACAAGATCAAAAGCATCACTTACATGATAAAACTAGACACTCCCATTTCATATCAAACTATTAATATTAGAAATCTCGATTAAACCTCATATCAAACACACCTCATAGATAAACTGACAATATTAAAGCCATATCAAACAAAAGATATAAATAAATTCTCTCCCCCCCCCCTCTCTCGCTCTCACACAAATATACGTATACATAACCAGAATTTGATATATATATATATATAGGTGACAAAGTAACAAGACAACTTAATAATTTTTCAATTTACTTATATCATCGAGATTAAATCATTTTTCTACATCATAACTTCTAAAATGGAAGCATTTGTCGTCACAAAAGATAACGTAACAAATGAACAATAACATAATGAATCTGTAAAAACTCAAGCCTTTAAAGAACACATAACAATGAGATTTAATTCTTACTAAATTCATAAAAAATTCACAAAAGGTAGATGAAGAACACATTTTCAATTAGTTTACTATCACATTTACAATTAGAGAGCCACATTCCCCCCCCCCTCTCACCCCATAAACATACATGTATATAACCATAAAACATTACATAGAAACAAACAAAAGAATACATGTATATATAAACACGAACACTACATATATATATATATATATATATATATATATATAAACAAGAGCACACACAACACAAATAAAATGAATTGATTAGATAAAAGCTTAAACAAATATTCAAATGAACAAAACGAACTAATCAAACCAAATAAATAAAGTGATATTAAAGGAAGATTAAACGAAGTACCGTGTATATTGATGAAGGTTGAAGAGTTTTGAAATGGGGACCAAAAGAGGAGAAAAGAAATAGCTAAAGATAAAATGGGGGAGAAAAAGAAAGGTCTTAATGTAAAATCCCTAGTCAAATCATTTACCAACATTTGGTTATTGGTCGGTAATGATATAATTCATTTAACTTTTCGCCCTAAAATATCCCGCTCTAGCTTCAAAAGTGACCAAAATTGGTAGATAACAAGTCTTTCATTTATTTTTAGCATATTATAAAAAATTAAAGATTGAACTTAAATTTTAATAAATTTTGGGGATTATTCCAATTTTCTTAAAATAATTCAACTGCAAGGTTGGATTGTTAAAAAAATTGAATATATTATTCATAATTTAATTTTATTCTCATTTTGGTGTTGCAATTTTTAAAAACATATTTCTTGATGATCCAACCGTATGGATGTCAAAATATATATATAT
>PHNY01297880.1:0-10033 GCA_003724115.2 Anethum foeniculum
AGTATCTGGTGGATTCTCGGGAAAAATGAAAGTGTTCATTTTCGAAATCTGACGACTTTTACATACACTTATATTCATTACCGAACACTAATACGGACTCAGAATTTCCATATAAGGTGTCATATATAGTGTGACCTGATTATTTTTCTTAATCAGTAAAATTTCTATTCATCAGGGTTTTGAAAAATTTACAAAATTTGGGATTATTACAAGTTCGTTCAAGGTAAAGGTGGGAGTATTTGCCTTACAAAAGCTTTCATGCCTAGCAACCTACTTCACTGGATTCTCAACCTTAGCCTTTCCTTTTCCTACGGGAGCATCCTCACTCTTTATATCTACACGAGTAAAGACACTACTTCAGAAACAATCTTACTATTTCTCGACGTTCACCTTGAACGTCTAACTTTAAACTACCCTTTACGGTACCCACAATATACTTTATAAGTACTATCATATCATATAGTACTATCCACATATCACACATCACTAATAATAGTAACTATTTGATCTTTGACTTTAAGTTTGAAAATGTATTTGAAAGACATTTCATTTTCTGAAAACAGACTTATTAAATAAACTTATTTTGGCAAAATATTTGATCAATTAGGAAAATATAAGTTTAAAAGTTGAAAAGTAGTTTGGAATCTTCTTTATAGTTTTACTTGATCAGTTCAAGTCAAGTCAAGTGAAGTCAAATGGCTGCTGACCATTTGATCACTTAACTTTGACTTTCACTATCGTCGTAAAACTATCTTTTAAACTTAAAATAAAACAGTTTAAGAAAATAAACTATCAAAGATCGTTTAGTTACTAATCACATAAGAATACAAGCTAGTGCTAGCCAAACTTATGTTAGGTCCTTAAAGGATCCCAACGAAATTTCGGCAGCATCTCCCCTGTATTTTGACCAACTAGTCGATTTCAAATCGACACAAAAACCAATCACAATTAAACAAAACATACTCATACTAATCCCAATATCAATACCAATCATATAATCAACTCATATTTCTATCTTAGGCAAGCAATGACACTATTAGCTTTTATGACCACTAACGGTCAACCTTAAAGTCAAATAAGCAAATAGCATTTTGATCACAAACATACTCATATAGTCATTCCATTCTAAACATACTTCTTATATGATTACAAGACACATCATCACACTCAAGTATATTACTCATTAACAATTGTCAAGTCAAATCACACTAGTCAAATATTGGTCAAGCATGGTCAGAGCTTATTCTAACAATCATGCAAATTATAAATTATATTATCAACTCCAACTTGGACTAACCACTAACAATCATAATCAATACATGTCATATCACCATATTAATATCATCATTAACCACTAATTAACTTTATGATTTTAAAAATAATTTTTTATCCTTTTATTTACAAAAATTTGAACCAAATAATTGTAAAAAAGAATCAAATAATTTTCAAAAATTGCATCAAAGACTCATGTCCTCTTATAATTATTTCCTAGAGTCATTTGTCACTTAAACAATCACAAATCAATTTCTTTTATAATTTTCTACCAATAATTCGAATTAAAACAAACAATTAATCAATAATTACAAATGAATACTTTAAATCCTTTTTAAAGCCCTAGCATGTTTCTAATAATTATCCATTCAATTCCAAATACTCATGCAAGCACACAATTCCTACAAAATCAAATAAAAATTATATCCTCTTCGAATTTCCTTAAAAATTCGAATTAAAAATTAACAAAACAATCAAATTAAAGTTTAATCCTTAACATGCACCAATTAATTCTTATTTTTAACAATTAATCACTTAACAACCATACACCAAACCACAAAAATATAAATCATGGCACTAATTTAAACCCTTATTCGAATTAAACAAGAAAATCAAATAATAATGGCTAAAAATTCAATTTAAAATTTAACATGCAATCATCTCTCAAATTTCAAGCTATTATGTCATATATTTCTCAAATAACATCAAGATCATATTAATCACTAATTAATATATAGTTTATAAAAATAATTAAAGCTAATTAAGCAAAACATGAACAAAGCTAGCATGCATCACAATTTAACTACATGCATCATTAATCGCCTTAATAATTATCAAAGCAATATTCAATTAATATGATTTCACCTATAAAATCTTGTATCAACTAAGTTTAAACATAAATAACCAAAATTACAAGACTAATTATGACACCAAAAACATATATCATACCAATACCATCATGCATCAAGATTTTACTACTTAATAAATCATTACACACAATAATCATCAGAACAAGTCACAAAAACCACACCACCTGCTCCTCTGAGGTCACGGCCAGTGGTAGTCTACACCACCGAGTGGTCCTATGGACTAGCTCGTGTTGTTTTGGCTCTCATACTCCTTAATCACTTCCTTATCCCTCCAAAATCATTATTTTTATTCAAAAATATCAAACCCTTAATTACACAACAAAACCCTTTGTTCACAACTTACATGCAAGGTAGATGATATGTGGGGATGGGTAGAGAAAAGGATTTTATAAAGATTTATGAAATTAGTTTTGAAAACAAAGTAAATTTGAGTGTTGCATGAAAGAGAGAGAAAATGGGTTTAGAGAGAGAGAGAAGAGAGGAGAGGAGAGAGCTAGGTGGAGAAGAAGGGAAATGGGAAGAGGGAGCTGCTGGGCAGCTTTTAAAAGAATAGCCAAGGGCAGAATGGTAATTTCCTAATTACTATTTAGTTTTAAAAACTAGTTTTAATTGGCTGAAATGTTTTTGTAAAATGCATAACCGGTCCAAAACAGTGGAGAAAAATTAAAATATTATTTTTAAAATAAAGAGGATGAAATGAGATTTCTGTACATATTTTTAAAATAATTTTTGAGCTAGTAGATTATTTTATATGATTTTTACAAGATCAGCAGTCGGTAAATGCAAAAATGCTTGTAAATTCGATTTAAAATATAAAACTGCCAAATAAATTATGGAAATATTTTTATAAAGTCTATAATAACTTCCTAGAGGCTTTAGAAAAAGAATTGTAATTAAAATACATTTCCATGAATTTACATGAATATTTAAAGGATAATAAAGCACTCACAAAATGAAATTTAAAACACATAATTCTATTGGAAATTATTTCTACCACATACATAACACACGTAGGCACATTTTGACTCGTAACACACAAGTGTTCACTAGAAACTTCAGTTCCATAAATGTTCAAATTCCATTTGATCATTTCCAAATAAATCACTATAATAACAAGTCATATATCAATAAAAATCACAGGATCCACTTATCGATCCACCACATATCATAAGTCACATATGGACTCATCAAACTGGAACAAATATATTCATAGACTCATTCTCTAATTCACATAAACTTTATAGAACCAAAAACTTTCAGAAAAACCACAAAATTTCACATATGTATTCATATAATATTCATAATACAGTACGCGAAATTCCCGGATGTTACATAAAAATTGTTTTAAGTAAACAATTTATGGTTACTTTTAATAAAGCATCAAACACTTTCATCATAGTTAAACTTAATAGAATTTTCTTTATACTTGTATCAGTGAGTTGAAGATATAACAATGATTATTTAGAGGAGTTCTAAGTAATTTCGTGTTGAGCAAGATTAAAGCTGGATATGTTATCTCAATAATACTGGTTTGGATAACTCAACATAGAACAAGGAATTGAAAATAATACTATGTTCCACTAAGAACCAGTACAGATTGAAGTCATGGTATGTACACAAAGATCTTAGTAGCTGCAGTGAAGAAGTCGTCAACAGAAGACCGTTTGAAGTTCATTAATATGTTTAGGCAATAGAGTAATAAGGTTGAAGTCATTCGTAGCAGTTAGTATGATCAGTGTGAAGACCTCAAGGATTCTAAGTGAAGTTGATAGTATATGGTAGAAGACTTTAACAATGGTTTGTAGAATTCATGATACGAAGGCCAGAGAACAGAACTAGTCGTCTGTGAACCAGACCAATTACACTAGGCGTCAGTGATCCGTGAAGGGAAACTAAGTACCAACATTTGAAGTATTGTTAAGTGAGAGTTCGTATTTAAGAAGAATGTTAAATGGTTTGTACGAAGACTCGACGAGAAGACGAAACAGCTTTGCAGTGTATAAGGACTCCAGAATCTAAGTAAAACTCTACTCTGGGAAGCTATAGGCGATAATAGGAATGCATAAGGCCATAAGTAGGCGCCACATTTTCTTGTATGTAAGAAAAACTAAGTACAAACTGTCTTCTTTGTACTAGTAGGCGCCACCATAAGTAAAGGATGAGAAAACTAAGTCAAAACTTCATGTCTTATGGCTCTAGGCGCCATCACTACTATTCTACTTCACCATAGGTGCCACTTGTTGGTTTTGGTGATATCTAAGTTCTAAACATGCTTATAGGCGCCACATGTCCATGTCTTTTGCTTATGGGTGCAACCAAAGCTTCTAAGTTAACAAACTAAGTCAAAATGCTTGGTCTTGGCGCCACCAAGGCCATTCAAGATAGCCTAGGCGCCACGTAGCCTTATACTTAACTAAATTCAAGTTCAAGTCATCCTACAAGGCTTCCTAGGCGCCACCATACTTAAAGCTTTACTCTAGGCGCCACATGGAAGGTTTATCATTGTTTCTAAATAAAAGACTTACACTCTGGGTGCCACCACTTCAAGTTATGAATGTTTATTCAAAACACAAAGCTGTAGAGGTTATTCAGGCGCAACAAAGGGTACATGTACAAGCTGTGAATTAAATTTTACTTGGACGAGAGCTTGCCACGTATCCAAGTCTATCCACCTACCATCTATATAATAATCAGATATGCAGATTGGAATTGTATCTCTCTCTATGTATTGAAAGTGAAGCTCTTGCATTTTGGAACCAGATCTTTATTATTCATTGGTTTGACAAGGAGAGATCATGCCCTATTTTCTGTACACCGATTAAAGTCTTACATTCTCTTATAGCTCTTTATTTAAAGGAATCAACCATTGTTATTGTATCTTCAATCATTAGTTATTCCTTTTGTAGAGAGAGGTTAAAGCACTTGTTTATTCATTGCATAGATTAGCGTGCTTGAATCATTTTGTTACATCGAATCTTTATATTTGCTGTTTGTAAGCAAAACCTTCGAGGTTATTTCTTAATACATAAGATATTAACCTCGAACTTGTTTGTGTTTGTTCTTTCGATTGAAGTATTAATTTCCGTTGCATTTAATTTTGAAAAACGAAGAACATACATTCACCCCCTGTATGTACCTTTTGGACCTAACAATTGGTATCAGAGCTTGTTGATCGATATACAGATCAGATCCGTTAGATTAGCAAGTTTTGTTGTTGATTTTGGTTGTACGGAGACTGGGATTGCTTTCGTTGTTATAGATTTAATTTTGGGTTGTTGATTTGCTGTGGTTGATTTGTTGCTAGTTTGACTATCTGGGTTATTGTATTTTGAGACATTATATTGCAGAAATTTTTCAGATCTGAAAATATGAGTACTCAGAAAGCTAGTAGTATCAAGGTTCCTAAGTTTGACAAGGCTAAGTACAATCTATAGAAGAAGAGGATGATTTTGTTCCTTAAGGCTTCAAATGCTGATTATATAGATGTTCTTGAAAAATGACCATTTATAATTGAAGTTGAAGATCCTGCTGACTCTACCAAAATGATTCTCAAGAACAAAAACAATTATAATGATAATGATAAGTACCTAGCCAGTCTGGATGTGAACTTGCAGGCTGCTGCTGATTCTGATTTATGCAATGGATGAAGATATGAGCCACCAGATTATGGTTTGTGAAAATGGAAAGCATATGTGGGAAACCATAGAACTGCTAATGGAAGGAACTAAGGATATAAAGGAAAATCGACTTGATATCTTGACCACACAGTATGAGGCATTTAAATCTCTTCCTAGTGAAGGCATAACTCAAGTTTTTGAAAGAGTGAACAAATTGATCAATGAGCTAAGCATTTATGGAAAGAGTTATCCTCAAAAGGAAATCGATAGAAAATTCATGTTGACCTTGCCACACCATCTTGACAATAAGGCTTCATCAGTTCGTGAGCGTTTGGACTTCAAGACTATGTCATTGGAGAAATTGTATGGAAAGATGAAAACTCACGAGATGGAGCAAGAACAAAGGAAAATCATCTATGGCGATGGTCCATTGGATAAGAAGAATTCTGAAATGCTTAAGACGACTGCTCCTTTTGCAAGTGATCACAGAAGGCTAGATCTTACAATTGAGAAGCCTAGGACTAAAGCTGAAGTGCTCTTTGAAGCTGAGATGGATGATGGAAATCTCTCTAGTGATCCAACTGATTATTGTACAATAGAAGAGCTGCATGGTATGAAAGATCCTATAATGGCCAACCTTGCAGGGATGTTCAGTAACATCAGGTTCAGAGGGAAACAAGGCTATAAGGGTTCTGGAAGCAGCAGCAGAGGAAAGAGATCAAATTCATCTTCAGGGTCAGGCTACAAGACATGGATGGTTGATAGAAGCAGGTTCAGATGTTTCAGTTGCGATGAAGTTGGACACTTTGCCAGTGAATGCAGAAAGGCCCAACAAGCTAATGATAAAGGAAAAGCTTATCAGAAAAAGGACTCTAGAAGTTCAAAAAAGTGTCTAGTGAAGTCTTACATAGCTGAAGGAAAGAGCTGGGATGATACAGATGATGATGAAGAGTAGTATGGAAATCTTGCATTGATGGCTCAATCATCTTATCAGGTAATCATCTCAAATGAAATTGTCTCACCTACTGCAAATTTATGTGAGAATAAAAACTTGTGTTACTTTCAGAGATTCTATCAAACTCGGTTCACAAGAATCCTATGATAGTCTTAAAGTAGATTGCAATGATAAATCTTGTATTGATAAGTACAAAGCTTTAAGTCATATTTATAGGAACTGTTAAGCTATGTTAAGATGTGCTAATGGTACCGCAGATGACTTAAAAGAAGAACTAAAGAAACTTCAAGACAAAAATGATAAGCTAGTTCTTACTGATATCGCTATAGATAACCTAAAGCATGATAATCACTCTCTGGAACTAAAGACTAAGAATTATGCTGAATCTGAAATTGAACTTCAGGAGAAGGTGAAAGAATTAGTGAATAAGTTGCATGCTTACACTAATTCTGCTGATCTTGCAAAGGAACTCATATCTAGTCAAGTTGTTGGTGTTAAACTTGGAATTGGACTAGATTATGATGAACTTAGAAAATCTAAAAAGAAACATGTAGTGGAAGAATCTGTAGAAAAAGTTAATAATCCACCAGATATACCACATTTCTTAAAAATGCTAAGAAACCTTTGTTTAAGAAAGCTACCCATGAACCTTTTGATAAGGAGAGTCTTTTTATTCATCTTGAACCGCTTGTTGAGAATCTTGAGAATTTAAAGAAACAAAAGGCAAAGAAACCTATGTCAGTAACTAGTGAAAGTGAACATTCTAATACTGGACTAGGTTTTACTTCCAAGATTAAAAAAAGTAGAAACAGAAATGGCGGGATAGGAGCTAATGGCCCTAGGAAGTTATGTAACAATTGTGGTTCTGCTGGTCACCTTACTCATGCTTGTAGAAAGGTTAAAGTAGACAGTATTAAAAATGCTCATCTTCATAACATGTCTAACATGTCTAAATCTTCTAAGTGTGAAAAATCTTTTTGCATGCTATGTGTTGTTAGCTTCATGAACACTTATCTTGATTCCACACACTCACATAATACATCTCATAATGATGATAAGCATGCTCATAAGAACCATGGTAGATTAAAGACTGTAAGCCCTCCTAAATCCAGGAAAGAGGCACCTTTCACCAAGCCCAGAAACAAATCTGTTGGGGCTTCTAAAAGTGACAAGGAAACAGTCAATGATAATGTAAAGAATGTTAAGCATGTTAATTCTGTGAAGAAACATGTCAAATATTCAAATGCTTCTACGTCCCTTGGGCCCAACTTGGTTTGGGTACCATAGAAAACTTAATCTCCTTTGTATACAGGGCGTTAAGCAAAAGAAGTTCATGTGGATTCTAGACAGTGGATGTTCAAGGCATATATGACTGAAGATAGAGCCCTGCTACCAAAGGTGGTTGAGAAATCTGGCCCGATGGTTACCTTTGGAGATGACAACAAGGGTTATACAATGGGATATGGCTGTTAAGAAATTGGCAATGTCATCATTGAAGAAATATCTCTGGTTGAAGGTCTTATGCAAAATCTCCTCAGTATCAATCAATTCTGTAACAAAGGATATGAAGTTGTGTTCAAGAAGGAGAAGTGTTTGATCTCTAGTCAGAAGAATCAGGAGCTTACTCTCAATGGAGTAAGAAAAGGTGATTTGTCTGTAGCTGACTGGGATTCTACTGGAGATGGTCAAGTATTGTGTTTCTACGGTAAAGCTTCTGCAGATTAGAGTTGGTTATGGCATAAGAAGCTCTCCCACTTAAACCTCAAGATCACAAATTCTTTGGTTAAGAGGGAACTAGTGAGAGGTTTTCCCGAGATGGAATTTAGTCCTGATGGACTATGTAAAGCATGTGAGAAAGGAAATTCAAAGAGAGCATCACATAAGAAGAAGACTATGACTGACATCACTAAACCACTACAACTTCTGCATATGGATTTATTTGGTTCAGTAAATGTCATGTCAATGTCAAGAAAGCGTTATGGCTTAGTGACTGTTGATGACTATTCTAGATACACGTGTGTGTTATTCTTACATTCAAAGGATGAAGCAACTGATTTGATCATTGATCACATCAACAGGATTGAGTTGGAAGCTGGAGTGTCTGTGCGAACTATCAGATCAGATAATGGGACAGAATTTAGAAATGCAAAGTTGAATGATTTCTGTACAGAAAAGGGCATCTCAAGATAGTATTCAGCACCAAGGACTCCACAACCGAATGTAGTGGTTGAAAGGAAGAATTGTACATTGGTTGAAACTGTAAGGACTATGCTTAATGAAGCTAATTTTCCTACCTACTTCTGGGCTGAAGTAGTGAGTAAAGCTTGTTATACTCAGAATATGACCCTGATCAACAAAACATATGAAAGGACAGCATATGAGCTTATGGCCAACAAGAAACTATCCGTGAAGTATTTTCATGTGTTTGGAGGAAAATGCTTTATGTTTAAGGACGATGAGCATCTTGGAAAGTTTTATGCTAAAGTTGAAAAAGGTATTTTCCTTGACTATTCATTGGAGTCTAAGGTTTACAGGGTTTTTGTGATTAATGACAGGAAAGTTGTGGAAAGCCTTAATGTAACATTTGATGACGCCAAGCTCCCAAGTATTCAGAAGGAAGATAGCTCAGATTGTCTTGATGTTGAAGATCTTTCTGATGATGAAGGAGAACCTGAAGTTGTTCCAAATGGAGATGATAATAGAAATAATCAAGGAAATGGACATGATTCTGATCCAGATTCTGATGGCAATGGTCCAGATGCAAATGATGACAGTGGAAATGCAGAGGAGCATAGTCAAACTGTTTCTGGAGCAAGTCCTCAAGTATCAGATTATGCAGATCAGTCTGGCAAAAACTCAGGGGGAGAAGAACAAGAAGCAGAACAAGGATCCACCAGTCAAACTCAAAAGAATGTGGAAAATGCTGAATCATCAAGGGTTAATCTGCCTAAAGAAATAAGGTGGAAGATATCTCACACTGAGGATCTAATCATTGGTGATCAAGTGCAAGAGTTCAGACTAGGAGAGCTACTGCAAATGAATGTCTATATTTTGGTTTCTTATCTCAGATGGAACCAAAGAAAGTTAATGAAGCTCTTGGAGATCCAGATTGGGTGATTGCTATGCAAGAGGAGTGCAATTAGTTTAAAAGGTAGAAAATGTGGAAGCTTATACCCAGACCTAAAGATAAATCTGTGACTGGCACTAAGTGGGTTTTCAGAAACAAGCTTGATGAAGATGGTATAGTAACAAGAAACAAGGCGAGACTGGTTGCTAAGGGATATTCTCAAGAAGAAGGCATTGATTATGATGAGACCTTC
>PHNY01297880.1:11321-22395 GCA_003724115.2 Anethum foeniculum
ATAAACATTACAAACCCTATGATGATGCTTTGAGGCTTTGTAAGTTTATCTAGCTACATTCATTCATTTTCATTATTTTTGAAGCTAATTGATGGTCATGCTCTACATGTTATATGTTATTTGATGATTAAGTTAGAGTTTTGAAACAATATATAAGTGTTTGAGTGCATTCATGCTATATGTTCTTTCCGATGCAAATACTTATGATATTGATATTTATTTTAGCACTCATATGTCATTTTGTAACACCCCTAAATCCGGGGTCCGGGATCCAGGTCGTTACGATCTCAATTCTGTTATTAACACTTGTCCTTTAAATAATAAACAATAACATCCCACATACTATGACCCTACATAATTCACACACACACACAGGTTATAGTCTCAGAATCGATATCACAATAATTTACAATTATAACTTCCAAATATAAAATGTTATTAAAATCCAAAAGGAAGGTACTGAAAGGTTTGCTAATACATTTTCTTCGAAATCATACTGGTGATCTAACAATCTTATCTTAACCAGATTTTTCATAAGTAAGCCGACTAATCTTCTTCCTTACTGGGATAACCGCTGCCCATTCTTGCTGACTCTCTTAACCTCGCCCACCTGCTGACTGGCTGCCTGCGACTTCCTTAGCTTTTATTCTATCTGTTGTTGTGATTTAAAAACGATGCAAGGGTGAGCAATAAAACCCACCAAAATATGATAGTAATTTATAAGTTCATACTAAGCTAAACACATGGAAATAATCTTTAATATAATGTGACCCTTGTAACTAAATATTCTTAATTAAGTTCTGAACTAAGGATCGCTTATGATCCAGGATACTTGATAAATACGGAGGGCTATAATCCTTACTGCTCTCTTATAGACAATGTTCAACTATGATCTAAAATAATTCACAGTTTACCTGTACATCACACAATCTAGATACTGGAGATAATTATCATTTTCGATAATAGTGTACTTGGTCATTTTTGAAAAAATCGCTCTTAGGGTACATCCCTCTTGTCATCATAAAATTGTACTGAAGTTCCAGAGACTTTTCTAATGCAGAGAATTACATATAGTTCTGGATACTGTATCCTAATCAGAAATATATTACTCTACTTGCCAACATTTTTCATCAACCTGGCGCCTAGGTTGATGCTATAATGTTGCTGAAAAGCTCCCATATAGAGGATGGGAATAAATTAGTACCACAGTTACGGTACACGATGATTAGTCGTTTCATACCGTTTAATCGAAAGTTTTCTTTACTAGTAGATGTATGTCTCTATTATTGAATATTATCTTAATGGCAGCACATGGGCCATTTAGTAAACCAGCTAGATAGATGTCATTTAATCGCTTACGCACACCTGGTAATTATATACCCATTAATTATTCAGCTGGGTCGATGTTATTCGACCGCTTACGCACACCTGATAATCATATACCAATTAATTATTCAGCTGCTAGTGGCAACACATGGGCCATTTTAGCAATTCAGCTGGATCGATGTCACTCAATCGCTTACGTACACCTGGTAATTATATACCAATTTATCATTCAGCTGGGTCGATATTATTCGACCGCTTACGCACACTTGGTAATTATATACCAATTAATCATTCAGCTGGGTCGATGTTATTCGACCGCTAACACACACCTGGTAATCACATACCAAATAATCATTCATCTGGGTCGAAGTTACTCGACCGCTTACGCACACCTGGTAATTATATACCAAATAATTATTCAACTCCTAATGGCAACACATGGGCCATTTTAGAAAATTAAATTTCCAGTCCCTTAAATGGCACTAATCTTACTTCCGAGGATCCATGGGGAAATAACATTCCAATAAATGATGACCGTTGTCAACTGAATACCTAAACCATAGGGTAGTTCATGTGGAATTCACAACATGGGAGTTAGTTTGAATTTCTTTCGAGGAACCACGTTCGAATATACGATTATATATACATATATATATATAACCAACTTATACTTAATAGGTTTAACTTGGTTCCTAAATTTTAATATTTGGGAAAAATATATTTTTAATCCACTCATATTGCTCTCAATAATCTTTAAATAATCATTAAAGACTATTAAACTATTTTTCGGGGAATAGTTAGTGCTCTATATGACTATTTGAAAGCTCTATCTTGCTTTATTATATTTTGAGAGTCCAGAAATATTTTTACATAATTAATTGGGACTTGAAATAATTTTTAAATGATATTTATGATTTTTAAATCATTTATGAATATTTAATAAATATTAAAATAAAATTTATTAAATAAATTAGAATTAAATCCTTTTTAAATGAATATTCATAATTATATTCATTTTAATTAAACAGATAAATGTTCAATTAACATTCAATGTCTTAAAAGAATATTTGAAATAATATTCCATATTCTAATGAATATTCAATTTGTGATTAATATTTGAAATGAATATTCAAACTAATATTCATTTAATTATAATTAATCAAGTAATATTAATACTGGAATATTGCAAATAATATTCAATACTTTAAATGAATATTTGAAATAATATTCCTTGAATAACAAAACACTGAAATAATATTCCACCTAATATTATTCAACTATAATTTAACTTCAACTATCCGAGAAATACTCCTTCACAGTATGTGTACGTCATTCTGATATTCGACCGTCCCCGAACATCATTCGATTTTATGATGGTAGTTCACAACACCATATTAACCCAATAATTTCCTATCTACGATCATAATATAGTTACATGTCTTCCTCTAGGATCCTCAAACACTGATTTATATCTACTATACATATTCTCGTGGTACATATCTATAAGTCTCGACCATTTGTCTCAAGCTTTATAATCGCTTATCATCACCAAATGTTTGCAATATCTTCCGGTCAATCATTTATTTCTAAGGAGATACTCTATTGTCTGAGTTCACATCCAACCAAGACTTACATCCACTATATACATATATTCCTATATAGGTCTTAGGAGAATTCATATAATACATGCTCAAAACATATGTTTCACAACAACAGTTTAAAAGATATAGGTTTTGAAAACTTGCCTTGTGGTCCTGTAGAATTTACACTATTTCGAGTACCCTGGCCCCACCATCTTCACAGATACACTTTTCTTCTTATTCTTCTTCTGAACTATGCCACTAAACTCTGCCAGTCTATCTCTCACTGGAAGGTTAATTTAAAACAGGCAAGTATGAGTGAAAGAAATGCTCAGTAAGATTATTAAAAACATTATAAGAAAGCCTCCCAAAACATTTATGGGTTTTCAGTAAAACAGACATCTGCTATCAAGCAGAGCATCTAAAACAATAAGTTTATGAACCCCTTTAAAATTGGATATTTTATTACTTCAACAATATCGAAAACATTTTGATAATTTACCAAACTTTTTTGTTAAAACTTTTGATAATTGAGCAATAGGGGCTTCAACAACAATTTAAATATTTGATAAGAATCTGAGTTCTTAAAACAGTATTCACAACGATATCGTAATCAAACAATACGAAACAGTAATAATAAACTGAATCACAAGAACTGTATAAATTTTCTGTACAAGATTCAAGAACTAAATAATTCATTTAGTCCTTTCAGATTATCAATAAATTAGAATGGAGCCATCAAAAGACGCTGTGTTGCTGTAGATAATCAGTCGCAAAGCAACACCGGTATGCCATCGCATATCCAAAACAAGGGGTACCCAAATAAAAAGGCAACGCATTGGCCTATAATATATTACAGCATGTCTTAATATATGCAAATGCTGCAACCATCCAATCTAGAATATAAGAATCCTTTATAATTGGTATTCTTATTAAACAACAAGCTCATATTCCTATTTATTAGGAATAGCATCAAAATTAACTTTTTATCAACAGTGTATCTCACTGTCCAATAAACAACAAATAAACTTGTATTCTAGCAGAATAATTACTAGAATTATATCTCAATCTGTGTCATAGTGAAAATTTGTACTGTGCACGATAGTGTAGTTCAGTTGCTAAAATATCGATGTTTGCATAATCAAAACTAAATATTTTGATATTTAAAACATTTAACTATTCTGGAAATAGAATAGTAAAGGAATACTTGCCTTTTGGTCCTTAGCAGTTATGCACGCTCAACTAACATAATTATCTCAAACTACCATGCCTATCTTAACTTATTCATTGGAACTATATCCAATAGTCCAATACAAACTCTATATGAGCTCTGGCGTTCTCACATAACTATACACACTCCTGCACATTCTCGTTTCTAGTTTACTATAACCTCAGCTCTGATACCAAACTTCTTTCATATAATGTTTTTAATAATATTGCTGAGCATTTCTTTCGCTCATACTTGCCTGTTTTGAATTAACCTTCCAGTGAGAGATAGACTGGCGGAGTTTAGCTGCATAGTTCAGAAGAAAAATAAGAAGAAAAGTGTATCTGTGAAGATGGTGGGGCCAGGGTACTCGAAATAGTGTAAGTGCTATTGTATAAAGTTGTTTGTAATTATATTAGTTATTTTATCGTTTAGTTGGGCCTAGTATATACTTCTTTTCAAAGTTATACTAGCGGGTTAAGTTTTGAGTTGCAAATTGTTGAAAAGTGTAATGAAAGATAAAGGAAGTTTTTATTTATGGATTTTGGATTCTTGTTTTTAGAACTGTAACCTAAAAGATCTTGGTTTAGTCGAGGTCTGATATAGTATTTCAACTATTAAGAAGGTTTATTCTATTATGATTTCAGCGTGACGACCAAATCCTCTGACCCCGGATTTGGGGGCGTCACACTTGCGGTTTCTCCACCCGTTCCATGGGTGATCAGTCTGGCTGGAGGCCCTACTTGCCCCTATCAATTAGTTATTATCATAGGGATACGTTCATACAAGGTCTCTTGTTTCTCATTCATTTTTCTTATAGATAATTCGCGTGCTCATGTTATCTGCCTTCAGTTATTCTCGATTGCTTTATAATCAATATTTACGATGTTTCTCGATCTTTGAACCAAATTGATTTCTAATATACTTCGTTCACTGATCCCTTTCTTGACATAAGGGTCAGTAATATCTTTGTTCATATATAACCTTTCAAGGTGGCATTGCTGCTCCTGCCGGGTGGCTATCATTCAAGCAATTCCTTATTGGTGGTAGTTGTTCATCCCACCTTTCCCTAATATTCATATCCTAACTCTTAACCTTATCTGGTTACGGTTGATGAGTGGTGTTCACTATAATTTTGGTTCCCTCACATCCCTGGAACTCTTTCAAAACCTCAAGTTACCTCTTGGGTCTCTATCTGTCACAATGGCTATAATGGGAACTCCATGTCCCACTATACCTTTCTTTATATGTATCACCTAACAGTATAACTCTCATTGATTGAGAGAAAAGAGTGGTTAATCTTGGTCATTGGTAGGCCTATTACTAATTTTATGGATATACTTTCATTTCCGTTCTGGTACTTTCATGGTCTGAGAGAGCCCACTTCCTCGGTGATCATCTTTTCTCCGTGATGGGTTAAGTATTAGCCTACCTATCCAGCTAAATCATTTCTTGTGTTAAGCTATCAGCAGTACTCCTCTAGATCCCTATTCATTCTTGGATCCTAGGGTGAACTAAATTTTCTTGCTATGACGTTCATATACAATCTTGTCCTCGACTGCTTGGGTATCTAAAGCCCATATTCCTGTAAGCTCATCTTTCGATGCCTTTTTCCATTTCTATCTCATATTTTTTCTTATCTTGTAATCGATTTTCTACCTATGCTCATTATTCATTCTTTAACATTTACCTGATACTTTAGTCAGTACGGGTTGTCTTAAAGTTTTAAACGATCCTTTAGCGCTGCTTCTCTATCTTATCCTCAATTTCCATCGTTGGAATTCTCTATTTAATCCCTCTAAAGAGGTTATTATCTCTTGTTTTTTTTTATTTCCTATCGTGGGTATCGGCCACCACATTGGCCTCCCGTAGATGGTAACGATTCTAACTATCATAGTCTTTAATCACCTTTTCCTGCTTAAAATTTGATTTTATTTATTTTCCTACAAAACAAAAGAAAATAATTTATTTAATAATAAAATTATGGAAACAAACATAAAATTGGTATTAAAAATTATAGTAATATGGACCTATCAAATGCCCCCATACCTATCTTTTGCTCATCCTCAAGAAAAATCAAAAAGAAAAAATGCTAACTAAGAAAAGTCCTATGTATGCATGCATATGGTCCTTTTCGTCGGCGTGACGGATAATTTTAGGTTTACCAACCCGTTAAACTCGTAGACGATCTCTACCAGAGGAGTGTTGTCTCCTAAGGGTTTACAGAAGATATACCCATAAAATCTATGAAAGACTCTAGCAAGTGTCGAAACTCTATTAACAATAACATTCATTGGTGTCAACACAAATTTTTTTTAAGGAAAATACATGCCTTAAGACTCTTCTACTAATAGCCAAGATGTAGGTATCAACAGTCCACTTATATCGACTCTAAACATTTACTTGAAAATCCCAAGGTGTGTCGTGAAAGTAGGTCTCTGAAAAATTAATTGAGTAAGTACATTTCCTCTTTTTCAACCAATATTGAACTGACTCATTCTCTATCAAAACAAGTGTCTAGCCAAAATTTGCAGATAGATTTCTTTTCTTTTTTCTTTTTTTTCTTTTTTTAATTGACTGTGCAATGTCCATTTTCCTAGGCTTTCTATGTTACTCATGTAGCGAGCTTTGGGCCAATGACTCCCGAACCAGTTGGTCATAGGGCACTAGGTATTGAAATATCCCTACGGACTTAATTACTCGAGTAACAAAGACCACAAAACAAGACTAGTCAATTATACTACTTGTGCCCATCATCTCAATTCTCTCTTTTTTTTAAAAAATTTGTGAGGAATATTGGGTATTGAAGTAGTTTATTCAAGCTTTTTTGTTTCGTAAAATTTGATTCGACATTGTTTCAACATGTGGGCTCTGTCTCAGATATCGAAAACTTCCCTAAACAATCTTTCCTACAAAGATCTTGTGCAAAATGTATCGTCTTGGACCCTTAAGCAAAAATTCGTTCAACATAAGTTTCATAAAGACAACCTTACTCAACTACGTTCAAATCATTTCAAGGCATTACATATTTATAAGTTTTGGAAAACTACTAACACCAACTAGGATTAAAGCACAAGAGTGGACTGGACAACTTAGCTAAAATATCTCTATATTTGTGATTTTTCATTATTTCAATTTTTTTGGATTTTTATAATTATTTAAGTAATGCTACTAAACCCCTTCCCCATACCGAAATCATGCATTTTCCTCAATGTATTCAAATGAGAGAAAAATGACAAAGTAAAAGGACAAGAATACTTAATAAGGACATGATAGAGATACAAAATTACCTATATAACGCACTCACACACATACAAACTTACTCCCATATACCTACACTTGACTATGGGAGACACACACAAAGAAGAAATACTAACCAATACCAGATCGAGGGAAAACTACCTTCGTAACACAATCAACACACATGTGAAACTCACCAATAAGAACAACATTATCCACTAGAGAAATAAGATCATGCACTAGAATAAAACTCATACCACTAACATCATTCATAGACCAATTAGACGCTTCTTTATGTTATTTAAGCAAATTAATTACTTGAAATTGTCGGTCATGAACTATTATACTAGATATAACATGATGAGTTTCATTGTCAACTACCAAAGACTGATCAACGGTGGAAAATGATAGAAAAGGATCAAGTGCTATAGAATTCTTAACAGCAGACTTAAGATCAAAAAAAATATCCTTAAGTTGGGTTTCAGGCTTAGAACAAATAGCATTCAATTCATCTAACATCTCATCACAAGTAAAATTCATATACAACTCATGAAATTCTTTATTACTCTCAAAATCACGCGAAACATCTTCATCAAGAAAAGACTCAATAACTTCTTCCTCAAGATTCGACCAAGAAACAACCTCATCTATTAAATTAACTCCTACAGGTTGTTCAAAAAGCTCATTAGATTGATTTCCTACATTAAAGATATTAAGATCTATTGACATGTTTCCAAAAGTGAGTTTCATCGAACCATTCCTATAGTTAATCAAAGAATTAGAGGTGGCAAGAAAAGGCCTTCCTAAAATGACAGGGATTTGATTTTTGAGATTTTTGATTGGTTTGGTTATAACGAAGTCAACGGGAAAGACAAAATCACCAATCTTAATCAGCACGTCTTCAAGTATACCCCTAAGAGTTTTGACAGAACGGTCAGCTAATTGAAGAGTGACACTAGTCTTTTTAAGTTTACCTAAACCCAAAGCTTGATAGACAGATAATGCAAGAAGATTCACACTAGCTCCTAGATCGAGTAAAGCTTTATCAATGAAGGTATCGCCTATGACACAAGAAATGGTAGGACAACCAGGATCCTTGTACTTCACAGGGATTTGATTTGACAAGATAGAACTTACATGAGATGTAAGGAAAGCTTTCTTAGGAACATGAGTTGTTCTTTTATGAGTACACAAATCCTTTAGACACTTAGCATAAGAAGGAACTTGTTGAATTGCATCTAAAAGGGGAATGTTAATCTTGACTTGCTTAAAGACTTCCAAAATCTTATCTAACTGAGCAGGTTGTTTATTTGACACGAGTCTTTAAGGAAACGGGGCTTTCGGCTTAAAGACTTTTCACTGGAAACATCAGAGTGGGGTTTTTAAGGTGGTTCATTGGATGTTGATGACTCATTAGATTCATTTTCAGAACTCTTAGGATTTGAAGATTGTGGAAGACTAGGATTTAAGAGTAGAGTATTCGGTTCAGAGGTTATCTTATCTTCCTCTGGAGTATTGACACCAGCATGATTGTTGAATTGATTAACAAACCTTACAGAGATAATAGAGTTCCCATTTTCATGAGACTTTTAGATTGAATGAAATTTAGGATTAGCCTCAGGTAGACTAGGGAAACGATTTTTCAGTCTCTCACTGATTTTGTTTGCTAGTTGACTAACTTGGACCTCTAGCTTAGATATGGCTTGTGTGTTTGAATTGAGCAACTGCCTATCTTGGGCCATAGCTTGCATGAAAGATTGTTGAGATTGAGTTAGATTAGCATGAGATTTTAATAATGCCTCAATACTCTTTTCTAAGGAATTAAATCGCTTATCAGATTCACTAAAACCAGGAGGATTCAAAGGGACTGAGTTTGGATAATGACCAAGATTTTGAGAAGGATATGAGTTAGGATTTTGAGTTGGGTATGGATCAGGATTGGGCTTTTGAAAAGCTTGTTGAGAATTTTGATTATACTGATCGTATTGACCTTGGTTCCATGAGAAATTTGGGTGATTCTTCCAATACGGATTGTACGTGGGTGCATAGAGGTCATTCCTAACTCTAGGTTGAAACATAGCATTGACATGTTCAGTTCAGGGCAGTTTTCTATCACATGATTAGGAGAATTACAGTTTGCACAGATAGACACTTGAGAAGACACATTATTGGTTTTTAAGGCTTCGAGACATCTAATGAGTGTAGCTAACTTAGCTTCGGTTGCAATAGAAATACCAACTACGTGTAAGCCCTTAGATGAGTTAGATCTTTCAGGTTCCTGATTCGGTTCCCTAGTTGACTCCCATAACATTGTTTTTCCTGCTAACTCCTCAAAATATTGCCAAGCTTTTTCCTCATTTTTATCCATAAACTTACCTTGACACAAAGACTCTAACAAAGTAGTGGTTTGGCTATCTAAGGCTTAATAAAAGATTTTACAAAGTCTCTATTTTTTTATACCATGTTGAGGACACTTAGAGAAAAGCTTTTTAAATCTATCAAAATATTTCCAAAAAGACTCATTTCGATTTTGTTGAAATTGGTTGATTTCATTCCTAAGTCTGTTTTCCTTATGGTTTGGAAAATATTTCTTAAGAAAAATAGACACAAATCCCTCCCACGTGAAACTAGAATTAACGGGTAGACTATACAACCACTGTTTAGCCTCTTCCTTTAAAACAAAATTAATAAGTCTGAGCCTAATAGAGTCTTCACTTAGTTGTTGGAGTTTTTGTGAAGCACACACTTCCTCAAATTCTCGAATGAAAAGATATGGATCCTCTCTCTCTACCCCAGCAAACCTAGGTAACATGCTAATATTGTGATGTTTGATTTCGAAATTGTTCGCGGTTACTTGAGGTAGGACTATGCATGAGGGTTGAGCGGAACGAGCAAGGTAACAACGATCTTTAAGTGGGACAGACATGACTACTGATAGAACTTCTACTTCTTTCAAATCAATTTTCGAGGGTGAAGAGAACTCGAGTTGTCTAATTACTTTAGGAGATGAAAGATTGGAGTGTCTTACTAATCTAGATGTATGGTCTCGACCCCAAGTACTTTGCATACAAGACAAGTAATCACGTAGCAGAAAAGAGCTATAAGTAAACACCCAAGAAAAATTGGAAAATCAAAAAGAAAAATATTAGATCTAGGCAAACCTAAAAAAATTCTAGACCTTGCTCTTAACAAAAAGATACTACCAAAAGATCACAAGTCAAAGTATATTCAGCTGATTGGCCAAGTAGGAGGAAGCATTGCTAAGAGGCTAACCACCTTTCTAGTGTCACCAATCCAAATGGCCAGGTAAGCTCACGCTTGCCTTAGTCACTAACGCCGAATACTCAAAGATTTGTTCCCTTGTAGATTCTCTTCCTAATTAAGCGCGAAATCCTATGGGCCAACGTCTATTTGATTTTATTAAGGCAGTGGAATGCAAGATGAAGGAATTAGTGATTTCTGGGCCAAGGAAAGTGTAACACCCCCAAATCCAGGGTCAAGAATCTGGGTTGTCACTTGCAACTCTACAAATCCTTTTCAAAATATTTCCTTTATATTTCTCATCAACACACAATTACTCATATCTCGACCCTTACCTTTCACACACACATGTTATAGTCTCAGAGAACGCATCAATACAATACTGAATCATAATAAAGCAATAATTTCACAATTATTACATTCTTCCAAATATCTCTACTAATTATGCTACTGACTATTA